>NJDD01003718.1:79391-127703 GCA_002245505.1 Calephelis nemesis | reverse complement strand
GTGTTGGCGGGTCGCCAGAGCCTCGTCTGTTATTAGCAGGGTGCACCACGAGCAGGTGAGGTTGGCTTGGGTCCCGAAGATTGAAGGTGGGACCCCTTACACCCCTTACTTATACTTGTTAGTCTCTGAATAACAATATAAATGTTGGTTAAAACTGATATCAGAAATTAACACAGCTAAAAAGGAATAATTTTTGGCTTTTTATGATAAAAATAATAATGAGGTAGGGTATGTTTAATATAGTTTTGGCTGACCCCTCATCGGGCGCAGCTAAAATATTGTACACATTCCTATCCAATATGTGATTAGTTAATTATATTTTAGGTTTAAGTTATTAGAATAAGCGTTTATAAGATTGCCATTTTCACTGTGTGAAAAATCTCTAAATAAAGATTTAAAAAAAAATCAAATTTAAACTTTGAATGTAATAACAATATTTGGAGTCAAAAATTTGGATAAAATTATATAAATTAACAAATAAATATCCCTGGACAAGTTACCAAAGTCGAATCTAAAGTAAGCAAATTATGTACGTGTGTTATTGGTGTTAGTCAACGATACTAATATCTACATAAAATATTAGAATATATACCAGTGTAAATTTAACGAACACCCAAGCAAAAATGCAGACATCTAAATATTCATCACACAAATGCCTGCCGTCGGTAATCGAACCAAGCATCGCGGTTGGTCGGTGCATTTAGGCGTTCACTCTTACGACTTGACCAACGAGTCAAGTAGAATATACTTCTGAGGTTTATACATTCACTGTAACAATAAAATTGGGGCTTTGAATTTATATGCATTATGTAAAATTCCAGTTGCGCCAAAGTTCATAAATGAAAAGGAAATGAAGAAACACTCGGAAAAGATTTACAAGTCCTTACCTGAGGTGCAACGTAAAAAAGAGGAAGTGAAGAAGACAAATATCAAAAAGACTAATTTGCTGATGGCAAATTTGTTTAAAAAGGTAAGAAGTTATAGTATTGCTATGCTGGTAGAGGATAGGTTTACCACTTGTAAAATGGTCTAAGTATCTTTGGCTAATCGTGAGTATCCTCGGTATGGAAATGTTTTTTTTAAGAATAAGTGGCGAGAGATATCTGTTTGTTCCGGCTTATCTCTGAAACGGCAGGACAGATGTTGACGAGATTCGCTGATATGTAGCTGATTTAATAAAGAGTAACTTAGGCTACTTTTTTTGTTAAATTCCACACACGTGAAGTCGTGGGCATGGCTGTCATAAAAAAAAACAAAGACAAGCGATAAAATCTATAACAAGTAATAACGGCATACAAATAGTGTTTTTTATGATATTGGAAGGCAAACAAGCAGACGGATTTCCTGATGTTAAGAAATTCACTCCGTCTAGATACACCAAAGGTGGTAATGGTGCGTTGGCAACCTGATGCCGGGATATTAGGCCTAGACCAAAAGTAAGTTTACCGGCTACCTTACCCTCCGAACCGGAACACGTCATGACTTATAGCGGCAGGAATAGATAAGGCGGTGGTACCAATCCGGAAGAGTCGCTGCGAAACTCTACCACCTAGTCAGATGTCAGTGTTTTTAGTAAGTATACTAAAAATATAAAATATATAAATAAAATAAATATAAGTATACTAAATAATATGAATAGTAAGTATACTAAAAACACTGACATCTGACTAGGTGGTAGAGTTTCGCAGCGACTCGCCCGGATTGGTACCACCGCCTTATCTATTCCTGCCGCCATAAGTCATGACGTGTTCCGGATAAAAAAAGGAAAGTCGTCTGCTTACATACTTGTAAGCAGACGACTTTCCTTATGAAATATATGTTGCCTAGACATAATGCTTGAGATAATAATATAGCGATGCCAACCTGGACCCGTGACCAGGTTGGCTTAAAGTTGGCCAGGTTTAAACCAGGTTAAAAATCAAAGACTACTTTTATTTCGGGATTAAATACGTGCCCGGTTAGCGAAGGGCCTGCCACCTACCTTGACTCTACTTACGTACTCAGAGATACGAGCGTGAAGATACCTTTTTTAATACACTATATTACAAAAAACGGAACACGGGCTATGGAAAGAATTTAAGCGGATCGTTTCAGGATTCTTCCACCTATTTGACCTGTTTATATATCTGACCAATTACACACGTATAGTTTCTACTTGTAGCTGCTAATTGAACTGAAATTAAAAGTAACGGTAATTGCTTTTTTATTTGTGACTGTTAGGTTGCTACTTACACCTATAAACTTTACGCCTGACCATAAAAAATAGACCCCTGTTAACTTTAAACACTGTCTAAACTTGACATCCAACTATTAACATGCTACATGGATAAATAGACAGCACGTTTTTGGTTAAGAATCCAATTTTAGACAGTGTTTAGTAAAAAATGCGTTCAACGAGTGTTTAATTGTTTTAGAAGGAAATGTGGAAGTACGTATCTATAATTAAAATATTTTTCTTTACAGAATCTCCAAAAGAAAACTCTCCGTGGATCTGTCAATATATCAAACTATAGTGCTGTGATTAAAATATGACGTCGTGTTAGCGTGCGTAAAGTATTAAATTAAATGTGTTCGGTATTTTTAAATAATATTTTAATGTGTTTGTTATTGTCAATATTGTATTGTTAATTATTGCATGTTATTAAATGTATTGATAAATTTCTTTGAGTATTATTTATTGTTAAAAACTGTTTTAAGCAGTAAAAATAAAAGCTTGCATTTTTCCCCTGTATTTCTACAACTTTAAAAAAAATAGTGGCGTCATCAACCTAGCAACGCAACAGACCGATAGTCGCTGAAAATAAGCTGATGGATGAGGTCACCTTTTTAAATCATATACTTTCATAAGTCACATATTGGGTGAATTGCAGTAGACACAGAGTTCCCTGTGTTGTCTCCGTTTGTTGAAACACCCCGGACCCGGACGGCAATGGACAGCAGTTGAAGTCGCAGTCTGAGTCCTCTGTGTCAATTAGGTCTGGCGTCTTGCCTGGTGGCTCGAAAAAGTCGAAACTTTAGGCACTTTGGTCATTAATATCTAGAACGGTGGGTAGTGTTCTGTGCACCAACTTACCCAGGAAGTCCACCTTAGCTATTCCTGCCACCAAAATAGCAATGCGTTCCGATTCGGAAGATAGGGTAGTCGGTAGACTGGCACATTAATCTTAACACCCCAACCAACAGATAGAGAAGCACATATAACATTAACTGCAATTGGCGGATTTTGCTGTCGTTATTGACGACATGCGTGGTACCGACCACATCGCAACCCCTAGTGACATGTCTTTTTTTTAATTTAGCGTCGCTTAGACTTGCACGGTGCTAGCAAAAGGGCTTCCATCTCGGCCGCAGGATAGCGACGTACCTGAAACATCTGTGTTGTCTATAAGCCACGGTCGCCTCTTACCATCAGGAGACCTAGTGCTTGTTCGCTGACCTATCACATACAAAAAAGTCCTACTGGCTTTCAATATCGAATGCTTGGAACCTGGATACAGATAAAGGTAGTTTCTATTTCTTCTTCTTTTTACCGGGTGGAACAAAGTTCGCGGGATAGCTAGTATAGAATAAAGGAGTTTTGCATAGGTAAAATAAAACACATACTAAACACTATTATTATTAATAAGGTATATGCATTTCTAAGTTGTGTTTAAAGATCTTAACCTTGCCCACCCGCGCCTGCGTTGCCGCCTGCTCCACCTGACATACCAAATGACGCTGACGCTGGAAATAAATAAACGTTTAAACATACAGGAGTTTTGGCACCATCCAGAAAAAAAGTGTTTATACTGAGTGAAATTAGTCAATTTTGTTGGCATTTTGTACAATTTTGTTTAGTGAAAGTTCACATATGAAATAATCATGAAAATGTTAGCGTATCGTGTATTTCCTCGTTGGGGCCAAATCTCCCTATAAGAGCTTGAGTAATGAGGCCACCGCTTTACCTAAGACCCTGACGTGACTTATTGACTACTTATGACTAATTATAATTGCATCCCGATTTTGGTAAATTTGGTGCTAATTGATGCTAATTTCTACTTAACTAGTGGCAAAATTACTTCAAGTTACCCTCTATTTGTGTGCTAAATTTCATGAAAATCGATTCAGCCGTTCTTGCGGGAAGGAGTAACAAACAAACATACAAGCTTTCGCATTTATTATTTTAGTAGGTCAATTCTCCTATATATATGTTTACTAAAAATTATGGTATTCTCAATAAACCCTTTAAATGTTCAGTTTTTTTCTAAAACTAAAAGACTAAAATAAATGCAAATAGGTATAACGTCACTATATTAGCAGGGATACATCCACAGCACGGTAATACCTATCCACAGCGTGCGCCTTCAAACATAATCACTACATAGGTAGTAGGTACATAGGTAGTACGCTTAAATCTTTTAAACTACGCAATGGATTTTGTTGCGGTTTATTTTAATAGATAAAGTGATTGAAAAGGAAGATTTATATTTTATACCCGTGCGAAGCAGGGGCGGGCCGCTAGTGATAATATATTTTGATGAATGATGAAGAAAAATTACCTTGGGCACCACCATCTGCTCCGCCTTGGCCGCCAGCTGAAATATTTTAGCATTGTAAAAAAAGTGTCTTTACGCCCAAAACACCCAGGATTCAGACAGAGACAAACTGAGGCACCCGCGAATAGCTGAAGACCTCAAGTCCCACTATAAAAAACCTATCGGCAAACAGGAACATATCCAATCCCGGGCAACGTTGGTTTTATTAGAAAGTTGAAAACCACAATTTATTTGTGTTACACGACCCGGTGATTGAACCCGGGACCTCATGGAGTTTACTCCCTTACTGGACTGCTAGACCACCGAGGCGATAAAGTTTTGTATTTCCATAAAATATGTGAAAACTTTTGTTAATAACATCATTACCATATTTGATACAACATGATTTGTAAACTACTAGCTGTCCCGGCGAACTTCGTTCCGCCCGTTCTGATTGTATGGTAAAACTTAAAAATGTTGTTTTTCCTAGTTTCCTTTTTTCTTATCCTTTAAAATTTCTCTGGATTTCCACATATGATTAAAATATTATTTGCCAAATCGATCCAGTTGTTATGTATATAAAAATATTAAACCTTTGATATATAAATAGTTACTAACATAGACTAGTAAGAGAACTACACGTTGTTATTACCTAGCTGGCTATACGTGACTTCGTTAGTGTGGAAGAAATTTTCAAACAAAAGTTCCTTGTAAATCTTGGGAGCTGATTTGCAAAAACGTATCATGCAAACTGGGGTATTTAACCATATGCATATTATTAGATCATCATTTCATTTCATTTTTAGGTTTAGCCAGTCGAATCCAACTCGGATGGGCAGCGTTCGGTAAGCTAAAGGGTATCTTCTTGTCCAAATTACCGCAGAGCCTAAGGTCGAAAGTCTTCAACCAGTGTTTGTTACCAGTGATGACATATGGAGCTGAGACTTGGCCGTTAAATGAGGGCCTCTTAAGTCTTAAATAAGCTCAGAGTCGCTCAGCGTGCTATGGAGAGAGCTATGCTCGGCGTATCTCTGCGAGATATGATCCGAATTCGGTGACCCGCAAGAGAACGAGAGTAACCGACATAGTTCAGAGAGTTAGCAAGCTGAAGTGGCAATGGGCAGGCCACATTACTCGCAGAACCGACAACCGTTAGGGCAGAAAGGTTCTGGAGTGGCGGCCAAGCACCGGAGGACGTAGTGTTGGACGACCTCCCACCCGGTGCACTGACGATCTGGTCAAAGTCGCGGGGAACCGCTGGATGCAAGCGGCTGGTGACCGTGACTTGTGGCGCTCTTTGGGGGAGGCCCATGTCCAGCAGTGGACGTCCTCCGGCTGATGATGTTTAGCCAGAAAGGGTAACAGACATGCAGACAGACTTTCGTATATATATTAGTATGGAAATTTGGATTCTTATAAAATAGAATTTAGACTTACAACCTGATGCGCCTCCACCAAATCCTCCTCCAACTGAAAATAAAAATATTTTTTGTCACTGACCGGTTTTTAGAAAACCGGAGGTTATCATTTTAACTATGTTTTTTTGTATGTTTGTGACACGATTACTCGGCCAATAAAAAACCGATTTAGATTGTTGTTTTTTGAAAAGATAAATGACCTTCAGAAACTTATTCCGAGGTGATACCATGTTAATTTTATCAGGTCTCAAGTAAGCATTGGTTTTTGAGTGATACCATAGGCTATATAATACGTTTTTACTAATCTCTGGTTATCAGTAATCCTATTTATTCTACTTATCCAACTAATATTAATGCAAAAGTTTGTTTGTTAGTTACTCCTTCACGCAAAAACTGCTTAACCGATTTTCATGAAATTTGGTACACACATAGAGGATAACTTGGATTAACACATACAATAGTTTTTATCCCGAAATAATGTTTCTGTAGGACCACACTGGTTACAGCTAATAATGCATAAATATTCGTCTATCTTGATGACCTTACTGATAATGACGTCCTGATCTTTTAAAATAGAATGACCAAATAACGACGTGGTAATGAATTAATAATTCTTGTGTTCCAAAGAGACCAAAATGACATACTAGATTCCAATTTTCAATGTTGCCTGAACCGAGCTTCGAGGTTAATTCTACAGATCTAGAAAAGACGAATCTAACGAGTCCAAACTCGATGGGTTAACCAGTAGACATGCCAGGGTTAAGTCTCCTTTCTTCGAGCTCCATCATCAGACTAGTTCTGTGGTACCATCATTTGTTAGTGTTTTAACTCTTTGGTCTCACACATGTTCAAAAGTAAAAAATAATTCCCGTCCACCCATCAACTCCGATGCTTACAAATGAGCTGATGATTTCGAACGCCTGGACAGATCTCCATAAAGTAAAACTAAGAACTATCTCGATCACGTCAGCTTTCCCGCCTTTCCGCTAAAGAGCTACGATGTACAGACACAGATAGACAGAAGTCAAACTTATTAAACAACTTTTCTTGCGTCAGGGTTTAAAAAAGAATTAAAACTTCATCTTAGGCTTTGTGACCTCGGTAGTTTCAATTGTAAGAACATTCGTCAGCAAACGACGAATTAGTGCAGGTTCAAGAATTTTTTAAGTTATTTTTTTCTCTTTCTTTAAACATAGCAAACAAATATCTCAAGTACGGGATTAGTGGTAAAACAAAAAATGTATCTTCACGTCCGTATCAGCGAAAAGTTAGTCAGATGCACTCACGGCTGGCATAATATGTGATAGGTAGCAAACCTATCTCCAGCCGCACACATACCCAATCCCGAGCAACGTTATATATATATTACAAAAAATAGTTGTCGAATCTGGGACCTCAAGATGTTGAGTCAAACACCATACTGCTAGACCAGAGGACATTAAACTAAAATATGGCTAAAACTAAATTACTGACTCCAACTATTTTACTGAACTTCTCCGCGATTTGATAATATTTTTTTGAAAGATAAGTAGCAAATGGTTTCAAAATGGTCCCACATAAACTTTATCAACGTCCTACTAGTAATGATAAAACTAATATGGGACCTTCGAATAATGACCTATCTTTCTAACAAGAACCAAAATCGGTTGGCTAGTGGCCGAGAAATCGCCTAACAAACGTACTAAAAAACAAAATAAAAACATGAAGTCGAATTTTGAACCTCCTCCTTTTGTCGAGTTGGTTAAAAATGTGAATTTCATCTGCAATGATAAACTCATTTGATAGTATTACCAGTGGTTAATTTAATATTATATGAATGTATTTGGTATTACCAGACTTCACGGTAAGAAATAAATGGTAAGTTGTTAATGTGTTTTATTCAGAAAACTAAGAATACCAGTCTTGTACATTGCGTAAGGTAAGTATTTCAATTTTAGGATGATTATCATAAAACGTACCTTGCATGCCCATGCTGGCTCCTGCGCCTCCTGTACAGTACAACAAAAAAAGTTACTTAGGTCTGTGCATAGTAGAGAAGACTAAGGCTAAGAACTCACGGGGCGGATTTCACTCGCTTACGCCGCGTTTGCCGGCATGCAGCTTCTGTAGAATCAAGATTTATATTCAAATTTCACGACGCATTTTAAACCCGCAGGTCTCGCGGTTGTTTGCGGTTCCTGTTTGCGGAATCGTGCAAGTTCTAGAACAATAATTTCAAACGCGACCGCTAGGCGTGAACGAAAAACATAATGATCTCGTGAGTTTTGAAATAAATCAGTAGTTCAACGACCACGGCGGGCGCTGGTGAAAACCACTTTGTGGGTTCTTAGCCTGAGAGGAACATAGGGAGTTACTTTTACCGTAGTTCGACACCACTATTAATTGTAAAATATTTAGTTATAGCTGCGCGTGTAGGATAGTCTATCCAGATTTTGGATTTGAAAAGTGATTCGAGATTGAATCAATACATTGAAGTTGTTTTTTTTTTTATGTGAGCACTTAATTTCGATATAATTCCTGGTTTGGACACGGTCCAGTAGGGTTACTCTTGAATGTATAATACTAGCGAAATATCTATTAACATTAAGTTAATGATAAACAGTAAATTATTTTATCAGATTCGTTTATTTTTTTGGAACTAAATGTTTATAATCCGTTAGTACTATGTTTAGGAGTAGGTACCTAAAATAACATACTCGATTCCAATTTGAATGAAATCGAGATTCAAAAGTAACCCTGATCGGGTTGTCTATATGTACCTACAGTTAAGTGTACATTAAAACAACATTAACTTCTCAACAACTGTCAAGTATGTATCTACAGTTCCAAAGTAAGAAGTAACGCACGCGATCCTATTTCAATTATACTACAAGTTAGGTGCATTCTGTACCAACAACTCTTACGAATCAACTTCGTTCTCCGAACAATGGATCCATTGCAGCGGAGTTCTTCCGCTGCTCAGCACTGCGCTCCGCCTTCACGGTAATCTAATATACAGGGTTATGTCTAAAGCACTAGCCAAATTTTTAAAAATGCTTCGGGATCGATAACACTTTCGATCTATGAAAACCCAAAAATTAACAATTTATAGTTTTTATCTGGCGCAAATTACAAGATGCATGGCCATAACGTAAACAAAGCATAAAACTGGTTCCCACCGACTGCAGTCGCATTTGCAGGCTGGTGTCATCATGACTCATACTAGGTATGACATAGCATGACAACAAATGAAGCATTTTTGCGGGCTGTTTTAAATGAATGTTTGTATAAGTAAATATTACATTTTTTTTGTGATAATGGGAGTCAAACAAGCAGACGGATTTCCGGATGGTAAGAAATGCACGCCGCCTAGAGACACCAAAGGTCGTATTGGTGCGTTGCCAACCTGAGGCCGGGATGTTAGGCTTCGAGCAAAAGTAAGTTTACCGGCTACCTTTCCCTCCGTTATGACGCGGACGGCAGGAATAGGTAGGACGGTGGTACCAATCCGAGCGTAGTATGATGCCACGGTGCTAGTGACGATAAGCCTATGCTAGCCTTTTACGAGCTGCCTGGCAGCAAGGCAGATGGTCTATGCTGCAAAGGAACCCGGACCAACACAGTCAAATATAATATTTAAAATACATTACTATTAAAGCCTGTACCCCCTTATATTAATATTTGACCGGTCTTTTCAAAGTTACCCTGTATATTACTATGAAATTTATGAGCTTTTACTGGTAGATAACCTACGTTCCAAGGTTTAGTAAAAATACTATATAGAATTATCTTTAAAAACGGTTGCTCACTGTTACATATTACGATTTTAAAATTTTAATGGCCAATTAGCTTAAAACCCCACAACTCAATACATAATAAAGCTAACAGTAAAGTAATTAAGTTTCGTAATTATTAATAGGTACCTTGACCTTCTGCTCCTTGTTGCCAACTCTGAAACAATATAGGTACATAGTCAGATAAATATAAACAAAGGACAGTGGAAGATTGAGAATTCATAATGCTTTTCAACAATACATTTTATTCATAATACATTTTATTCATTCATCTAAGCTTAGCAAAGAGTTTTTAAATAAATAAATGAATATCCCTGTACAAGTCACACAAATTGAATCTAACCCCAAAGCACAGTATTAAGAATTCTACCAGTAGTCCAACTCCTTTGTTATTGAATTCATGCCGACATTTTATATACCTACTCACGGCAAGTCAGTCAAGGGTCAGGGTTGTCAAATAATAACATTTTAAACATTTCATCTAAAAGTTTTATTTTAAAATGGCAAACAAAAAATGTGGAGTTAAAGTTTCGTCCACAAAATTTTCATCCACAATGGACGAAACGACACCTTTTATTTTATTATTTTTTTCACCGACGATTCATTCACTATCAAATTATTGAAGTTGTTTAGTACAGTCAGATAAAAAAGTTTTATGCTAATGAACAATATAATACCAAAAAAAACATAATACATATATAATATGTGACAACAGCTACATTGATTTGGCATTACTTACTTACTATTTTTAATCACAGATATAATCAATTCAAACTATTTTTTTTATAATATTGGAAGTCAAACAAGCAAACGGATTTCCTGATGGTAAGAAATTCACGTCGCCTAGAGACACCAAAGGTGGTAATGGTGCGTTGCCAACCTGAGGCCGGGATGTAAGGCATCGAGCAAAAGTCAGTTTACCGGATACCTTACCCTCCAACCGGAACACGTCAACAGCAGGCATTGACGTTATGGCGGCAGGAATAGGTAAGCGTAAGGCGGTGGTACCAATCCGGGCGAGTCATTGCGAGACTTTACCACCTAGTAAGATGTCACGGTGTTAGTGACGGTGAGCCTATGCTCGCCTTTTACGAGCTGCCTGGTAGGAAGGCAGATGGTCTATTCTACAACGGAGCCGGACCAACACGGGGGGAATGTAAAATCATTCATAATGTATAATTCGCAGTATGTGATATATTTATGAATCCATTATAAAGCTTTTTTGCTTCGTACCGCACATAGGAGTGAAATAATTTTCACCATGCTATCCATAAAATATTTTGATTTGTTTTATCCACTTTAACTTTATACTAATTACTATTATGTGCTAAACTTCATCATACGTGTAAAAATTTTTTTTAATTAAATCTTGAGTAATTGGTGATTTTAATGTATCAATTTATATATAAAAGTTTAAAACATATACCTAAATGGATCGCTTTATTTTGTTAAAGCTTTGTATCTGACTGTACAAAATTTTTTTTTAATGGTGCACGAATCGACAGTGGAAAAATAATAAAATAAAAAGGTGTCGGTTCATCCATTGTGGATGAAAAAGCAAGCCATCCGGCTTATTTACGAATAAAAACGGAACACATCCTGTAAACCATTATAAATTTACAAGACAGCAAGTATTACATTATAATAAAATATACTATAACATATTTTTTAACAAATAACGAGTGCAAACCCTTCTAGATAGAGAGCGCAAACTGTATGGAGTTTGCGCTCGCCGACCCTGCCGCTCGCTTCCCCGCGTTCCCCCCAGCGTTGCTCTGTGCAAGTACATGAGTCGGCCGACTGTTAGTATTAAGACTGTGCCCAAAGTAAGCAAATTATATGCTTGTGTTATGGGTGCTAAACAACGATTGTAATACATAGAAATAATTAAATGTGCAAATGCAGACATCTAAATGTTCATCACACAAATGCCTGCCTCCGTCGGAAATCGAACCCGAGCCTAAGACATTCATTAGATATTTTCAAGGTGTACAAAGTAAAAGCGGTTGCTGTAAGTGTAATATTAAGTATTAATATAGTTTATTGCGGAAAAGTACAAGTGTTATTTAGAAAGTATTTTGAAGAAATTTTTTATGCTTATAGTAAAAGACTTGAGTTTAAACATACGATACTTTAAAAAAAATTCACCCCCAAATGACTAATGTGGCATGAAAATTTGTATGAAAACTCAGACAAAGTCACGAGTAAACAGCTAGTGCAATAATAATCTAAAATCTGTACTTACGTTACCCACCAGGGCAAGAGCTAAAACAACCACCACGAAATATTTAAACATTTTCAAATTTAAGAGAAAAGTTTAACGTTTAAAAGTAGCTTAATATCGTTTCTCGACTACCACCAATGGGTACCTACTAGTTATTTATATATTTTCAATGAAAACTGAGATACATCGTCACCTGTTGCAGGGGAGGGGTATTATTATTATTCTAATCTTCTACAAAAACATATAATTACACGCATAGTTGAGCAGCCATACAATAAAATTGCTGATAGTTTTCCAGATGTTTATATTTTTCACAAACATATATTTATTTTACATAACATCTAGATTGTACATTCATAAATTAAAAACACATTTACTGAATTTATTTAACTACGAGTATTTTGTCAGCTAGCCACTTTGAATTCAATTAGGTATAGACTGAAAAAAAATGTAGTCAGTAATATACATGTTTACTAATGGTTGTTTTGCCTATTCGCGTCAATTAAAAGATTGAAAAATTACGTCTGAAACGCGCGCCGGTTCACTATTTTTTTACTAAAATTATAGCTATTTACACAACTTTTTTGTATAGCTAAAATTCATTATTTTTTTAAACAGGAAAAAATATGTGAACAGTTCTTTTGTCTTGGTATATGTGTTACTAATATATTGTATTATAGGCAGAAACGACTTTTCGTTGCCCTAGTTTGTTAGTACACTTATTTTTAAGGGTTTTTTAAACGGTGACCGCGAAATGGAGGGGTGTGGACGCGAATAGGCGAACATGGGTATGTTGTATGGGCAAGCTGCGGATGCATAAGATTATAATTTGATAGAAGGTTAAGGCAATACCTACTACCTACTTTTATAAGAAGGGCAGTTGCTCTAGAAGAACGTTCAATAGAACTACAACTGTCTGTATCTTAAAGGTGGATAACTAAGAGAGAGAATTTCTAAAAACGTTAGGTGAAGAAATGAGCAGAGTATTCAACAAATAAAACTATTTCTGTTTATTATATTTTGTTTCAAATTACCTCATTTTACCACATCTTTTATATTATAGAAACCATGATTAAAACAACTTAGTCCAGGATTTTTTTGTCTGCCGAATCCTGGCTACCCTGTTGTCTGTCGGTGTCCGTGAGTTTGTCTGTTACATTATAACTTTTGAACGGATGAACCAATGATCATCAATTTTGGGATTATTTTTACTTGGCTACATTTTCCAGAGGCAGCCATTTTGTATGAGTTAGTTTGAAAACCTTTCAATGTAGTCTGTGCTTTCAATACTTACTATATAAAAACCATTTGCTCCCCTTTATCAAGATAAAGTCCGGCTGCGAGACAAAATTTTCGAATCCATAAACTTAATCACTTTTAATTTAAAGTCCTTTGATTTAAAAAAAATATTAAATCTTTATCATAAAAATATATTTGGTTTGGCCAAGTAGGTCAATTTTTGACGTAGCTGTAGGTGGCTACTACGAGCTTCTCATTTCTAGGTTGGTTGGTTCCAGTGCCATTCTATCAATAGGTATACTGGCCTACACTCATTTTGGTGAATAAGATTTTATACCTAATTTTGGGTATATTTGGTGAGTTAATACGAGAAATTTAGTCACTTTTACCAAATTGTTCAAATAACCTCTTGTTCATAAAATCGAAAAAAAAACATATTTTAGAAAAAGTATATTATTTTAATTGGAAACAATACATTACTAGCGGCCCACCCCCGCCTTAGCACGTTTATGAAATACCTACATGTAAACCTTCCTCTTCAGTCACTTTATCTAATAAAAAAACCGCATCAAAATCCGTTTTGTAGTTTTAAATATTTAAGCATACAAAGAGACATAGGGACAAAGAAAGCGACTTAGTTTTATATAATGTATTACATATTTTTTGAGTGATTTTCTTAAGTGAGATTGTCCTGGAGAATTTATACAATTAATGGCATAAAACTAATAGTAATACGTAAAATAAAACCTGAAAAAGTTAAAATGAGAATTGTAGGTAAACTAGAGCTGTCAGCTGACGTCTAGCAAAAAGGATATAATCACTACGTTTTAACGTCTAGTAGTAACTATGTTTGTAACTATGTAATTTTGGAAAGCAGCTTCCGTGGTACCGTATACTGATCTCGTGTCACTTCCATATAAAACCCGACACTGGCAGAGTTCTCTGAAAGTTGTCACTATAATAAAAAAAGAAAAAACAATGTCGCCTTGTTGGTCGAGTGGCTAGCGTACACGCCTAACTACATCGACTGACCGCGAGGTTCGGGTTCGATTCCCGACGGGGGCAAGCATTTATGTGATGAACATTTAGATGTCTGCATTTCCGGGCCTGGGTTTTTATTAAATTTATTCTCGTATCTATTTAAGTATTTCTATGTATTTGTATCGTTGACTAACACCCCTAACATAAGCATATAATTTACTTACTTTGGGGTTAGATTCAATTTGTGTGATTTGTCCAGAAATATTTATTTATTTTATTGAAGTTATACTTCTTTTGGAGCGTTAGGAAAAAATGATGAGGGTAAATTTTTACGATGCGCGCGCGCACACCGTCACGAAAAACCGACATGATGAAGTTAGCTATAGATAACATTTTAGTTTTTCAAAAACCAACAAAGTAAAAGTAAGGACATCTACGTATGTTTGCGTGAGAACTGACAACTGTATTCACAATATTTCTTTATTTCTATGGTTAGTGTCATTTTGTCTACAAATGTAAAATAAGGCAAAAGATAAAATTTTTAAAAAGATTTTTATCTTATTACGCCAAAGAAGTATAACTTCTAACGCGTGTACAAAAATACACACACAATATTTTTTAATAGTTATGGTTAAATAGTAAGTAATAGTTACAGTCATAGTGGAATTAGTTTAATTTTATTCAGTGAAAGTGCATAAATGAAATAATCATGAAGAAGTTAGTGTATCGTGAATTTCCTCGCTGCTGCCAAATCTCATAGACGAGCTTGTGAAACGAAACCACCGCTTTACTCATGACTTTACTAAATAGTAACTAATGACTAAACAAAGAATTAATACGGAAGACATGAATTGAAAATATATAACAAGAAAAGATTTATTAATACGGAAGACGTGGCTGTATGGACTCTGATCCTTTGCCTTTCCCCGACTGGAATAAAATTAAAAAACAAAATGAACTCCGTTGACAAATGTCAAGTGCCCATTGACAACTGACATCTGAAAATTGACAATTCTATAAATTTAGATATTGGGGTATCACGTATATTCATCCAATTATTCCAGTAAATTTAAAATATTTATTATTATGTAAATATAAAAGAAAACATGGATATGGATGAAAACGATTTTTTCAAACAAACAGTTCAACATTTGGCTCGTTGTCTCTCTTGTTTGAATCCTACACCATGGGAAAAGGTTTGTTGTTAATTGTATTTATCATGCAATATGCTGTACTGCTAAATAATTGCAGAAAAGACCGTGTTTAATAGGAAAAAAGACATGGTACGTTATGTTCATTATATTGGTATCTTAAGGTCAACTTTTTTTGTCGATTAAGACTTAAAAATGATTTCTTTAGATGATCTCACAAAAAATGACATCAGCTGTATTTTGGGTAAAATTTATTTTTTTACGGACTTAACATTGCTGTGTTTAAGTTTTGTTCCAAACTCAAATTGATAATAAGTTAATTTTAACACCATAGTCTCAAGATAGCATGACAATATCCATGGGGTCGAATCACCATTATGAGATCTGGTCATGTTTCTATCTTAAACCATAAACGTGCAAGATGGTTTTGCTTATACAAACATATTTTTGTAACAATATTATTATTTTTTGTGGTTTTGTGTGAATACATTACTTGGCTGAACTTATTGTTTATGCTAGTGACTCCATGTAAGTATTTCCAAAAATATATTCCTTGATTTGCAAAGATAGCAATATTTATGAAAGTTTGGTATTTGTTATTAATACCTTTTAATGTTAGAAAGCAATGAACAAACACACAGTTCTTCTAATAGTTAAAGCATGATAGATGTAAGGTCAATTTTTCAAGACTTAAATCCATTTGTTAATATTTTTATATGTTACTCCGTAAAGGTAAATTATAGAAAAAGTAAACTCATACCCCCTTACTGATAAAACTTACATGCCAACTCTTGAAGCTCGATTCATGCAATATTGGAAATTGGAATCGAATATGTCACTTTAGGTACTGTTGAACAGAGTACTGGCGAATTAATTTCATTTAATTAATAGCAAACTATACATTATTCTATTGCATTTGTTAATT
Organism: Calephelis nemesis; assembly: GCA_002245505.1. Lineage (NCBI taxonomy): Eukaryota > Metazoa > Arthropoda > Insecta > Lepidoptera > Riodinidae > Calephelis > Calephelis nemesis. The sequence goes on along the minus strand of NJDD01003718.1, from coordinate 111,478 downwards.
TATTTGGAATTAAATGATAATAATCCACTAGTACTGTGTGCAAGAGTACCTAAAATGATATAAACAATTCCAATTGCCAATTTGCGTGACATTGAGATTCAAGAGTAAGCATACAGGTCTTATGTGTAACTTCGTTTTTGTTAATAAAAAATTAAGTTTCATACCATATCAAAAGGTGCGTAACTTTTATTAATAAGGGCAATAGTGATTGTTGTTAATGAACACCTGCAACCCATACTTTGACATGGTGATGTTATTACAAGAACAATACAGAGAATTTTTTTTTTATGTTATAGGAAGGCAAACAAGCAGACGGATTTCCTGATGGTAAGAAATTCACGCCCCCTAGAGACACCAAAGATGGTAATGGTGTGTTGCCAACCGGAGGTCAGGATCTTAGGCCTCGAGCAAAAGTAAGTTTACCGGCTACCTTACCTCCGAACCGGAACACGTCATGACGTTATGGCGGCAGGAATAGGTAAGGCGGTGGTACCAATCCGGGTGAGTCGCTGCAAAACTCTACCACCTAGTCAGATGTCACGGTGTTAGTGATGATAGCACTTTGATAAAATATATAAAATTGGGCAATAGCTTCACCATAAGCTAAACATTAATAAGAAAATTGTGGTAGTTTAAAGAACAGCAAAAATTCAACTACAGTAATAAATTAATCTGTGTAATTGAATAGATATGTAAATTTCTTATATTACATTGAATTTGATAGACAGCCAAGGTAATAAAACACACAAGAACATGCATTTAGCTTTGCTCACTGTATGTTTGTCTTGTTTATTGCAAAATAATGTGTAAGGATACTGAGAACTATCAAATTCACTTGGTGGAGATAAGATCCAAGTGATTTAAATTCACTTTCGTTAGTTAAACTAGTAAGGATTATTTTATTTTAAAGCCTTATTTCTAGGCAAATGTAATTTGGGGGTCTAGAAAGTTTAACATACTGCTTCAAGATTAGCATAATATTCTGGTTATGGACCCTAACATCACTTTTCAAAAGATGAGATGATTATTTTTTATTAAATTTGTGTATTTAACCTCCATACAATCTATTTAAATAGTATCTAGTGCTATTTTACCCTGTACGACAAGTTTATAAGTTTATACAATAACTTGTTCCTAGTAACATAATTCTGAGTAAGTTAACAAATCAAATAAAAATAGCCTCTGTTGTTCAAATGATTAGTGCTGTTTCTTTTTATACAGTTTACAAATGACTAATCCATTCAGACATGAATATAATAGGTTTTTTATTACGTTGTTACATGCATATATTTTGTACAATTTACTTGGCATACATTAAAATGAATATTTTGTTATTCTTAATGTATGTAAAACATGATGATGTTATCATATAAACTACAAAATGATGGACTTTTTAGAATTGGTATATCTAATTTAATTTATTGGTAATTGTATATATATCATAACCCAATAAGTATACCAGATATAAAATTATGTATAAATAATTTATATTAAGTATACTTAAGAAGTGAATAATTTAAAATTACCTTAGTGGTTTAGCTGTCCAAGTGTTTGACTTGACTTCATGAGGTCCTGGGTTCAAATCCTGGGTCGGGCAACAAAAAATGAATGTGGTATTTCCAATTTTCTAATAAAAAAACTGTTGCTCGTAATTCGGTTTGTGCCCGGGTCTCAATAGGAGTGTCACCTTTCACATTGTGGGACTTAGTGTTTTCGGCTAGTCCTGGGTGCCCTGGTTGTGCCTCTGCCTACCACTTAGGGTCTATGGGCGTGAAGATACTTATTTTACTTATCATTCAATTTACATTAATTAAATAAGTATATATAGCAGATAGGCTTTTTAAATTCTGTGAAGAAATAAAGTGAATCAGTTTTAAACCAAAATACCTATTGTTAGTGTCATTATATGGCTTTTATCTCCATCACAGGTACAATAACAATGTTTGTAATGTTATATCTGGTTGAAATTACACTGCATATTTATAATTATATGTAAATAATAAAAACACACACACACACACACTCACTCTTTCTCTCTCTCTCTCACACACACACACGCACGCGCACACACACACACACACACACACACACACACACACACACACACTTCTAATTTTGATCTCATAAAAACCATAATGTGTTTCTTAATAATATTAATTCAATTTAATTCAGGTAAATACATTATTCATGTTGTGCCCACAAGCAAGCACCAGTTTTACTGTGACATCAAGAAGTCAAGAGGCTAGCATTGCCTTGGGGCTCTACTTCCTGCAGAGTGGACTACAACATCAGGATAAACTTTTACCCTACTTCCTCAAAGTTTTAAAATGTCTGACGAATGCTGAATTTGAGGAACCTTTAGGAACATTTAAAAATGGGGACCGTAAGTGTTTTTTGGTGATATTTAATGTATTTTCGTTTTTGACTCTATTTTAATCATATATAATGGCGGTCACTATGACCACTGTGAGGTGGTTGCTTTACTGAAATACACATTACGTGACTATGGGTTACCCGACTCTAATTATTTGCTCTCGAGAATTAATATTCTTGGTTTTTGATTATGGGTTGTAATGGATTTAGTTTTTGTTTCATCCGTTCTAATATTATATTTGCTTAAGTCTATTCAATTTTCACTGCTACTGATTGACCGATTTTGATGTAATTTTATATGCATATAGTTAAAGATCGGAATTCAAACATGGGCTAAGTTTCTTTTTTAAAATCAATTCCATAAGAGTGTAACGAGTGATGAAAGCTAACAACGAACTTGTGAGGAAACAGCTAATTCTAATGTATTCCTTGGATAGCTACATAGGGAAGGATTTGAAAAGCGAATGTTTTATGTGTTAGAAAATTTATTTGTAGCTTCAGTTAAAAGAATAATAATGCAACTAAACTAATCTTGAGCAACTAATCTAAGTTTCTGGTTAATGCTAGGCTTTTCTAATTGTGAGATCGGCCCTAACTTATTTCTGCTGGTTGCCAAAGGTAATACAAAAGTTATCTTAGAATTTATGTTTCTCTTAATTTCAGGTATACCAATGTCCGAAAAATTTAGTTTCTGTCTTAACACTCTACTGTCAGATGTTGCTTCAAAACAGCCATCATTACGAGAAGAAATCATCACAGCACAAATAGAACTTATGTCGAGCCTTACAAAAATTATAATTAGTTGCCATGACAACAAGGATTATAAAAATGTGTCTAAAATTCAATTATGCAAGAGCACTATCCCAATTCTTATTGGTCTAGCTAGATCAATGGGTCGATATGCATCCATAGAACCTCCATTGCTGTGTCGTTTATTTCCACAGCCAAGTAGTCCAGTCAAAACAAAAGAACCAGAACCAAATTTCGAATATTCAACCTTAGATAAAAAACGGAAATTCAATCAATTCCGTCCAATAATACCTCGATCATTATCAGGGAATCTCAATCCAAACACAGAAAATGTAGTAGAAAACGGTAATGATACTGTGGACAGTGTCGGTGGAACACTCAAACGTAGCTCTTTTCAGAGTTATAATTCTGTTCCGTATGATCCCACTACATATTTTTTTCATAAATTTGGCTCTAGCTTTAATCAGTTCCCATATATGAGATACTCTGAATCCCCAGAGAAGAGAATCAATGTACAGTTTTACGTGACATATCTACAATCTATTTTGTCACTTGCAAAGAAACTACTTACAAAAGATCTTTTATCCTTTTTGGATGAAGAAGCTGAAGATATGTATGCTTCTGGCCAAATACAAGTAAGTTAAAAATATACAGGGTGACATTTAAGGTACCAGCCTAACTTTTATAAACGATTCGGGACTGATAACACTTTTGATCAATGAAGTAATCAAACCTTTAATTTTTTTTAAGCTTTTATTATAACGTAAAAAAACGTCGTCTTCTTCTTCTTCTTTTGTATAAATGGCTTTCAATCGTTTTTCACTTATTTAGCCAATGTATTCGCAGGCTGCTGATGTAATGAGTTGCACTTGCTACGAAATGTCGTGACAATAACTGAAGCATTTTTGCGGACAGTTTGAAAGAAAGAATGTTTATAAAAGTAATATTAATAAAAAAGTAATATTTACAATTTTTCAATAATTTTAAAAAACGGATTACCGTTTTTGCCTTTACACCCATATATTAAAACTAGCTACGACATATCATGACAACAAGTGAAGCATTTTTGCAGACTTTTTGCAGAATGAATGTTTATAAAAGTAATTATTGCAATTTGACAATAACATTAAAAATGGCTTACCATTTAGGCCTTTAGACCCTTACAATTTAGCCGGTCCTTTGAAAGTTACTCTGTAAATTACCATAATATTAACTAATATTATGTATATTAACTAATATTGTGCTTATGGAAAGGAATACAAAAAGTAATCAATATCTACAAATTAGAGATCATCTCTTTTCAAAGATCATTTTAAAAAATAAATACACTTCATTTGTTCACATTAGCAATATTCACAATAAGTGTACATACAACATAGTATAGGTTTTTTTTTATCAAAAGATAACTGTGGCTTACAAACTTTATAGATGATTCAGACGACGTTAACACTAAATTAAAATAAGTCTATCCATCCAACTAGCCTGAAAAAAAAATGCTTTAATTCAGATGATAATAGTACTAATAGTACTAATCCCAATATGGATGATTTAATATAAAACCTTTAAACTCCTATTAATATTATAAATGCGAAAATGTGTATTTTCGCATGTTCCGTTTTCGCGACAAAATATGAAGTAATTTTAATGAAATCTATACTTGCTATCGTCGGCACTTGGTGGAATTCCATTGTATATACACGTTGTTTGGAGTTAACACTTGTACTTATCCACAGTATACTTTATTTAACACTTTCTGCTACTTTCTAGCCAACCGGTTTCACTGTTTACAGCATCATCAGGGCTTTGTGTTAACTCCAAACAACGTGTGATTTTAATGAGCTTCTGCCTTTAAATAGACAAGACTGGCAAAGGATATAGTTCATTTTGTCCTACCAATATAACTTGAAATATTTAACCGCCTTGTCCACTGAAGAGTTAGCGTATAGTCTTAACTCCATCGACCAACCTGTAAGTTCTGGTCTGATGACAGGAGCAGGCATTCTTTTAATTTTACATTGATGTCTACGTTTCTGTGACTGGTTGCTTATTAAATTCATGCTGGCGTCTTGACTAACTGCATATTTGACGAGAAATAAGGAAATAGTAATTTTATATTAATATATTTAAATGTATGTTCCAGAATAATTCGAATATGATTTTAAACTTAAATCGTCGCGTATTATTAACATTTTTAATTATTTATACGGGATTACTAGGGACATAGTTAGTGTTGTGTGTCGCGATATTGCGCCCAGAAATTATAGTGACAAGAATGTTACAAAAAAAAAAAGAATTAGTCGTATAGTTGACAGGCTCATCTGTCAGTAGATCCTCCTGTAAAAGTTACAGCTCCTTGCCGTAGTCTCGTCGTGACCACCAGTTTGGCGCAACTTTCATATCAAATAATAAGTTTGCTATGTTTTTTATTCGCCTAAATCATATGATACTAGTTGCCTTATATCTGAATGCCTTTAGACTTACTTTAAAATTATACGGGTTATACTTTTTCAAGTAAACTTTATACTAATTCGGGTTTGCTATGTATCTATGGAAGTCCCGCCACTAAGAGTATATTTATATACTCTTTGGTGACCACGGCCTATGCAACTAGGACAAAATATCAACAAATAAAATTAAAATATAGAGTTTCCCGTATAAATAATTAAAAATATTAATTTGACGATATTTATTTGTGCATGTAATAACTTTATTTAAAATTTGTACGTCACCTGTTGACAAATGTGTTTGGTAAGATATCGAAACTGTAACATCTTTTATAAAAAACATAAAAAAAATGAGACAAATAGTTTACCAAAACTCAATACAATTTTCAGGTATTCCCCTACAAATCGTTTTCGGAAACCCTTAATTTGGTGATGGTGACACTGTTAAGGGACATTCTGCAACATCAGAAGGATTTGCCGGGCCCTTTTACCAAAGATGTACAGGTGAGTTTTCGGCCTCGAACGATTTTGTTGTAGATAGACAAAAAAGGGGTGCATCACATAAAAATACGTAAACAAGTGGCAGGATTTGCTTGAAAATGGTCTAAATTGAACACGTGGCGTGTAACAGAGGCTTGTTGAATTTCAGCAACTAAAGCTGAAACAATATTGGACGAGTAGTGTACATTTGGATATTTGTACGGACACCATTTCGCTGTTGTAAATAAAAGATATAAAGGGGTTTGAACCTTTGTGGCTTAGTCAACCGCCGCCACTTTGTGTTTTTTTCAAAATGGCGGCGCACTATAATTCCTACAAATATGGATAGGGGATACTTGTACAAACAAAAAGTATTGACACTAATATTAGGGTATAATCAGTATTAGGAACAGACAGTGCTACAAAATTACAAAATAATGTTACAGGTTTATTACTTTATATCAGGGTTTCTCAAACTTTTAGCTCCACGTACCTCTGTTGAAGATTCCATGTTACAGCGAACCTCTACAAAAAATGAAAGTGACTAATTAAGTCCCCCTCAAAAAAAACAATAAAGTTGATTATTCACAAAAAATATGTTTTTATTTCATCAAAAGGTAACAATTAAGTGCGAAAAGAAATATTTTTTACTACCATTAATGTGATTGGTTCTTTTCTGTCAATTTTAGGAATGATTTTGGATAATTTTAACTTTAATTCTGACTTGGCATCAAGTCAATTTCTGTATTTAGCGCCACCATATGTAACACACGTGCCTGTCACTTGCCAATCATCATAGCACCATTACGTAAATTTTGTCGCGTACCCCTTGCTGTCGAATGGCGAACCCCTAGGGGTTCGCGTACCCCACTTTGCGAAACGCTGCTTTATACCATCTAATTTACGAGAGCGAAATGGTGTCCGTAAAGTACATGTGTCCGAAGTTAAGGAAAATAACTATAGCCTGTTTTTTAATCTCAGAGACTAAATTGATAGATGCAAATGTCAATTTTACAAATAGTGATACCTGTGTTTTTAATGTAGTGCTGTCTTACGATACCGATTTTTTTTCAAACGTAAATTAATATCGATTTTCGAAGTATGAAAAACCTTAATTTATTAGCTACTTTAAACTAACATCGAAAAAGGTAATGTTATTTCAAAGAGACCAAAGTTATTTCCGAGCTGGTACCGTTGCCGCCAAGTCTAGGTCTGCTGATGAAATCGAGGAAAATGGGCGAAATAGTAAGGATAATAATACATAGAAATATATTTGTGTATTTAAAATACAAGTGTATTTGTTGTGTTAGCGAATATGTGTATATTCTCTATGACTGACAGCTCGAGGCGAGCAAAGGAGTATCTTGCCATTACCAACAATACCACTGGTGGTAGAGTGCTGTACAGCAGCTTGTGTGGATAGGGATCCCCGGGCTTAGATATTCCTGCCGCTAACCTACGATTTATTAACCTACGATTATGAAGCTTAATAATATTGTATCAATTTATTCTCAATACATAATATGTTCCGATTTTCCAGAGCGACTTTTAAAAATCGGTAATAGATATTGTTAAGATTTTTCGATAATGGTACGACACTATTAATGAATTGCAAAAAACTTACAACACTGCTAACGTCAATTTAGGCTCTGAGATTAAAAAACAGGCTATAAAGATCTTGCAAAGGTACTTCAGTAACTGTTTGACTAAATTGATTACGACACGTCATGATATCTTTATCAAACTAAATACAGACGGTGATGATAAAAAGCAACTTCCTGGAAACTAGCAGTAACGCCCTGTTTAGAACTCTAGACTCACTACCAGATAATGTTTCTCTGATATCTTGATGTTTGTACGGTAAAGCGTAAAATCGCTTTGAAATAAGAGTTTGACGTTTTAAGACAGTTATTTCTGCTTTTGTCCTGCATGCGTCTTTTTTGATGCTTTTTTTACAGTAAAATAGGGCTTGAATATTAAATATTTTTGTACGTTTATTTATATTTTGCTTTAATTTGTTATGGCTTTGAAATTTGCATATATTTATTTAAATATTTTAATATGTATTTTTATTTTGTTCGCTTAGAGAGTTAGCTATGGAAATGGATATAAGGAACAAATTCAAGTAAGCAAATATAACCTGAAAATCCACGTAGAGAAATCCGCCAGCCTGTTTGTTATTTATGTTTGTTAAGTTACCTTGTCATATCTTGTAGGTAAAAAAACGATCTAGATTTTCATTGTTAAGGCATTAAGCTAGAAACATATCAGCCGCGGCTTACGGACGCGCCTTACAGTCGCGACTGATAAGTGTGTACGTCCACGTCCAGCGTCCACGGACGCTTATACCTCACATAACTATATATAGAGTGCCAGATGTGCCAGATATCTTTCGGACGTCCGAACGTTCAAGGTCACGTCCGCGACTTACGTCCGATTATTTGCAGTGCTCAGTGTACTTTCATTATCTAGATACCCTGTAAGTCGTGGCTATCAGCCGCGTCCGACAGTTTGTTTCCACCTTTACTATTATTAATTAAAGCACGGTCAATTTGATAGATTTGACAGTTCATCGAATTTTGATACAGTCTTCTTAATAATATTTTTTTATAAATAAATATTCCGGGACAAGTTACACAAATCGAGTCTAACCGTAAGCGAATTATATTATGCTTGTGTTATCGGTGTTAGTCAACGATACTAACATAGAAATATTTAAATAGATACCAGAATATATTTGCAATTTATGAAATGATCGGAAATGCAGACATCTAAATGTTCATCACACAAATGCCTGACCTCGTCGGGAATCGAATCCAAGTCTCGGGTTTAGTCAATGTACTTATAGGCGTGTACGCTAGCCATTCGACCAACGAGGTAGTCATTATTATTATTATTATTTCATTGTTCAAAGTTAGTATTGCAGATTTGCTTTTGTAGCCTTTACATTTTAAAATGTATAGTATATATTGTGCTAATCAAAGACTACAATACTCTAGTGCTAATGTCAAAGTTTTTATGTTTTATTATGACAAGTATTTACAGCGTTTGACATTTATCAAACTTGACCCTGCTTCATGTACACTCTCACCTAGATACTTATTGTGATTCATCAATATTGTTCTCCTCTCACTCCTCCTCTGTGGTCTCTGTAACCTATCATTCCGGTGTTAGACAAGACTTTATAAGGTCCCAGGTTCGATCCCCGGGTTGGGCAACAAAAAGTATGTGTTTTTCAATTTTCAACGCGGGAGTTAGGGTATTCGGCTAGTATTAGGTGCTCTGGTTGTACCTCTGCCAACCTATTCGAAAATATGAGCGTGAAGATACTATTACCAATAATGTTAGCTTGCTAAAACTTATAGCCTCAATGTTCTTAAAAAGCGCTATCAGAGTTTCCTTTCGTAAGGCTCGTCATAAACGTTCAGAATTTTGTGGATATGTATAGGCGGTATTTTGTGTCGATTTTTGAAAACTGTTTTCCGGACCATAATATACTCGTTTTCCAAATACCCAAATTTTATCGGAATACATGCCTATGTTGCTTGTAGAGCTTGATTTGTTGTTTTTTTTAATTACGGGGTTTCTCCAAATTATAAAGAAAGAAAAAAAAATTCACCCCACTAATGATTTGAACCATACATACAACAAGTGTATACTTTGCTTTCAGGTTCCCTTTTTTTAAATGAAATTATATTGTATACTTTGTTGTCGATTCTTGGTGGAATCTCATATAATATGACACACATTTGTACTTTTCCACAAATTAACTTTTTATTTATTTATGTTATTTTAGGAGTTCGTGAAGTGCTTATTCTTAAGTGGCCAGACGGAATTGCAAAGTCGTCATCACGATGCTTCGGAGAAAGAGGAACGTGAAAGCAATTACGCTACAGTGAACAAGTTTAAAGTGAATGTGATGGCCAATTCTGCGTGCGTAGATTTGCTAGTTTGGGCAATAGGGGACGAAACAGGTAAGAAAGATAAAAAATAAAAACTTTTTATTCGATGTAGGCAGTATGTTGTACATTTATCATCGTCACATTATACAGACTTAGATAGAAAAAACATTGTATAAAAAATATCTGACACATAAAAAAAATTAAACAGTGTGTCTTATATTTAAGTTGTTCTAAAAGAATAGTGATAATAATTATCTAAATAATAATAGTTCAGGAACATCTTAATGTTCTTTAAAAAAATGTCTTTTTTTATTTTTTTTCACGTAACAAACTATTAGATCAAATAGTACAAACAATGTAAAAAAGGTAATAAATAAACATCCCTGGTTTTCAATTCAACAAATTGAATCTAACCCTAAAGAAAGCAGGCTATAGGCTTGTATTATGGGTGTTAGCCATCGATTCTTATACATAGCAGAATAAATTTAATAAACATCCAGACCCGGAAACGCAGACATTTAAATGTTCATCATACAAATGTCCCCGTCGAGAATCGAACTTCAGCCTCGCAGTCCATCGGTGGTATTAGGCGTGTATGCTAGCCCTTCGACCAACTAGACGGTCAACAACATTTTGCTAGTTATTTTTAATTTATAAAATAATATTATTAGTTCATCTCTTCCGTTAACTTTGAATGTATTACAATACGTCATATATTCTTTCTCTCATTATATATAAATAAATATCACATATTTTATAAAATTACGTATTATTTTTATCACTTTTATGCAACTTTTTTTAAATCTTATGTTCTTCTAATTATTTGTTGTCTAATGTTCTTTTAAAAAGTTTACTAAAAGTTTCGTTACTATTAAATATTTGAACCTCTGAGTAGCACTTTTTTATGATATTGGAATGGAAACAAGCAGACGGATTTCCTTATGGTAGTTCACGCCGCCTAGATTCACTTAAAGTGATAATGGTGCGTTGCGAACCTGAGGCGCGGATGTTAGCAGAAGTTAGTTTACCGGCTACAGTATCCTCCAAACCGTCAACAGCAAGCGCTGACTTTATGGAGACAGGAATAGATAAGGCTATGGTACCAATCCCGGCGAGTCGCTGCGAAACTCTACCCCCTAGTCAGATGTCACGGTGCTAGCGACGGTAAGCCTATCTTTGCCTTTTACGAGCTGGTGGAAACTGGCAGGAAGGCAGATGGTCTATTCTGCAGTTGTACTATGTTATAAATATTAAATATATATTTTAGGGCATTGTTAACGTGTTATCATATGTTAAATAACTTCATACACAGTTCGTGAGGGACATGCAGAGTTTATATACCGAAATATTTCATTTATTATGTATAGATTATTGTTTGTGTATATTAGTATAATCTTTTAAAATTTCTGTTTCCTTTGATTAATTCACAGTGGATCAGGACTTAACTGTACCGGCTCTTATTAATGCCCTAACGATATTGATAGGTATTATATATTATAAGAGTTTGGAGTTACCCCTCTGACTAACAATTTTGTGTTCTACCCAACTACTTATGCCCGGTTCCTATATTCAAGAAACAAGTCGTTTTGCTTACGAATGATATCTTTTTGTATGAATAGTAAAAAATCTAACTACGGTCATTCGTTATCAATTCTTAACTCGAAACATTTTGTGTAACTATGAGCAACGGTTCGTCATTTTAGGTAAAATACCAATGGTTGTACTAACGGCTTACTGTTCGTTGATTGATTATAGGAACCGAGCTTTAGTCATTCATTCATGATTCATTAATGAAAACGTCATCTCTTCTTTTATTCATAAAATTTTTTGCTTAACTGAATAGTGTGTTTTTTGACATTGTTAAGCTACATTATATAGTTGGACAAGTTAACAGCTATAATAAGCGCCGAAAACCCGTCTTCAATTTCATTGTCATATAATCTAGCCACACTATAACGTATGCATTATTAAATATAACTCAAAAATCGCTTATCGGATCTCGACTCAACTAATATGATATCACATTTTGAAAAAAGAACCATCAATCAAATGTAAAATAAATATTATTTGTATAAATAAATATTAAAAATAAATTCTTTTGTACACACTGTTGTTTAGAGGCAGGGCCCTATTCAATTATTTGTTGCATTTTAATTAACAACAGAAGAAAGGTAGACTTTCTTCTGTAATCACAAAAAAAACTATGTGAAGTTTTCTTATTTTTAACAATTTTATGGTAATTTAGCAATATTATGTATAACGACGAACTGGCACCTCTCAATCGCAGCTTACCTTACGAAAAAAAAAATATGGTGATAATCCGTTCATAGTAATTGGCAGAGTGGTGGTACAACAAATAACAAAACAAAAAAAAGGACAGGCGCATTGAAAAATATATTTATTACTAGCTGCGCCCCGCGGTTTCACCCGCGTAAGTCCCAATCCCGCGGGAACTCCGGGATAAAAAGTAGCCTATATGTTATTCTGGGTCTTCAGCTACCTACATACCAAATTTCATCGTAATCGGCTTTGTAGTTTTTGCGTGAAAGAGTAACAAACATCCATACATACAAACTTTCGCATTTATAATATTAATAGGATAGGATTTCGAGCTGCCTACTATTTTTATCGAAGTACTGCATATAACACTATGGTAAATTTATTTCCACAAACTTGTAAACATGAAAAACTTTTTTTCATTGGTGTGAGCTGTTGTTAGCTTTTTTTAATTTATGTACATTAACACGAGTACATTAACTTGTTATGTATATTCAACAATAATAATAATTATTATTTGTACACATAGATTACCTCTTCAATATATTTCCTATAAACAATGTGTATATATTCCCACCTATTATATTATTAGTCGATCATATATGAAAGTTCAACTAAAAAAAGTAAAATACTTCAATGAAATATCTAAAATCAAAAGTGCAAAAATGTTTGTTAGATCTTGACTTCAAATTACAGGTGCTGATTCGTTATGTGGAAGGTTGACGGAAAAAATTAATTCGAATAATAATCATAAATTAATATTAGCACATATGCCTTTACTAATGGTTTGTTTAGAGGTGAGTTTAGTAATTAAATTATTTATTATTGATGTAGTATTTTAAAAGATCGGAAGGGAAAGGAATACAAGCCGATCGATCCAGGAGACAAACCTGACCAATCAAAAGTGTTTTGTGTCACATGACAAGCGTTTAAAAAAGCGCAGTTTTAGTCACAGATTTTTAAATAAATCAAGTATTTTTTTTAACTTATGTTACTAAGTAACTATTTCTAATCTTGTAATTTATGTTGTTAACAGTAATCAACACTTTATTTTTCGCACTGTCAAATAACCTAATTATGTAAACTAGTGTTCGTCAGTCGTCAGACCATAATAAATTTTAATATCTTGTTGATAAGAACGCCATCTTTATTTCTCAAGACCAACCACTTTGTTTCCAAACTTTTTAGTGCGCCATCTGTGATCTTTTATCGTTATCATCAATATATTCGTTTGTGTGTGTCAAATGCATGGTAGTGTTGGTAATGTTTTATTTATTGATTTAATGTACTTTATAAGCATTATTATTGAAAAATATTAGCGTTCTGCACTTCTCCTACACATAAACTATAAGTGTGCCAAATGTTTATGCTCCTCCGTCCTCGCAATTTTCGTAAAAAGGGGTCCAAAGTTTTGGCATCACGTATTAATATATAGATTAATTATAATTATAAAACTTATTGATTTGATTTTTAGTTTATAAAACTTTTTTTTCTTTGCAGGGCCTTGGGAAGTTAGCAACGAAATTTCCGTCAATTGCGAACACATCTATTTATTGTTTGAGGGACTTTTTGGTTACTCCGTCGCCTATTTTATTTAAATTGCACAAGCTGGACTTGGAGAAAACTGGCAAAGATTTAAAAGTTTCATGTAAGTGAATAAACAATGGAAGGAATTTGAGCACTTCATTATAGTAATAAATTATCTTCATTTCACGTAAACTTACAAGAGACACCTGTAACGTGTCTATGCAATAATCAATCTATCACCGGATCGATCGGAACGCGGACGCACACTGAAAAGATCCGGCAAGAAACTCAGCGGGCTTGTCTTTTTTTCTTATTTTAAAATATGTTTACAATAATTAATGTAATGATACATTATATTTATAAGAGATTGGCATGAGGAGCAATTAATCCCAAGCGTTCTTATCTGCTAAATATTCAGCAATGTTGCAATAATCTGTTTCATTTAATTTACATTGAACACATTTCTTAAACATATTAATTGGAAATTATTTCATATAATTGGGAAGTTTATTGTAGATTGGCCCATGAAAGAATGGCTTACTCTGTGGAGACGAGACACATGCACAGCAAGATTATTTTTATTCCTTGTATTGACACAGTGTATATCACAATTTCTTTTAAATGAACTTGAATTTCTGTAAACATACATTAAATTTTCAAAGATAGACTGGGATGCTACAGTTAGAATTTTGATTTCTTTGAATTTTTCTCTCAAAGAATTTCTTGGGCCTAGGTTGTAAATTGCACTTATGACTCTCTTTTATAAACTAAATCTAGTCTTTACTTCGGCAGAGTAAAATTCCATACGACATGATGCTGTGAAAATAACTAAAATAAACCATCCTAGCGGTTTCAACATCAGTTAATTGTCTCATTTTTAACAGTATACGCTGCTAAACTTAACCTAATTGCAAGTTTATCAATGTGCGGGCCGCAAAGCAATTTTTATCAATTGTTATTCCTAAAAAGGTAGTAGAATCTACAAGGTCCAACTAGTTTCCGTTAAATTGTACGTCAGTATTTACTTGCCTCATATTTTACATTGAAAATTTAATACAATTAGTTTTTTTTTCAATCAAAAAAGATTAATTACAGTGTACAACTTTTGAAATCGTATTGTTCGTTTTGTTATATTTATTTATTATATTTAACCAGTTGTCTTTTCACTTTAAATACAAGTGAAGTGTCATCCGCGAACAATACAATTTCGCGTTTGTCTCTTTTGTAGTAAGGTAAGTCATTAATATATACAAGGAACAAAAATGGTCTAATAATAGAGCCCTGGGGGACACCAATCGTAACAGCAGCACCTGTCGATTTTTACCATTAATCACAACTTTCTGAATTCTCCCATTCAAATAAGAAATCAAAAGATCGAGTGCCTTATTTCTAATTCCATAATGGCGCAGTTTCCTGATCAATGTATTTTGGCTTACGCATTGATCCTAGAATCAGCGTACACGTTCAACATTACCTGTCATCCTCAAGAATCGAATTAGTTTCTTAAATTTATTACGGTTTTAAGATAATATGATATTTCTACGGTGGAAAAAAGCACAGTTTTTATTGAGTTTTCACTTACCCCTTTTCACATTTAACCACATTAATCCTCTTTTTGTTTAGCAGTACAAGGCAAGGAGATGCAAAGTTTAACAGAAACTGGGGCGCCTGTGAAATCTACGCCGTTTGAGAAGCTACGTGATGCGGCCATAGAGAATTTGTGTGTAGCATTAGAAGCGGCTTTAACAGTCGACCCGTTTTGTGTGCCCGCACTCGTCGGCTCTGTTAGCAATAGGCTCTTCACTGCCGAGACTAGCGACAGGTAAGACACAAATAACTCAAAAGAGATGTGCCTGCGTTCGTGATTTGTCATCGGAGCCAGATTTAGAGGTTTGGAGACCTCAGGGCAACACAGAAGTGGAGACCCTATGCTTCAAAACTTTTTTCCAAATAAAATGTTTTCTAGTTTATTGATGATTCATGCAATTGTGTTTATTCAAAATACTGTCAGTGAAGGTAAAATAGTGAAAAAGTATCAAAAGAAAAGACGATTTTTTTAACGAAATCTCTTATTTACTCTCACTTAAAAATAATAATTAGGTACACGTAAGTTTTTCAAGTATTTTATTTATTTATTTATTTTAATTCTTTATTGTACACAATTTATGACTTAAAATATGGACAGTGATAAACAGAAATGCACAAAAGGTGGGCTTATCTCTAGGTCTACAGATTTCTTCCAGCCAACCCTAAAATATAGAATCTGTGATGAAACAGTAGGAGGCATCATGCACAATAAATAAATAACCTAAACATAGAAACAATATAAGAAGTATATGTATTCACTCGTTCTAATTATTGTTGCAGTGAATCTTCACTTATCAGCACAAACATAGTTATTATGTTGGGGCATGTGGCAGTGGCTTTGAAGGATACTCCAAAAACAACGGACACCATATTACAATTCTTCCAGCAAAGGTATCATTTTGTTACCATTTCAACTTTGTTATTGATACCACTAACTAATAACCTATATTTTGTTTTATTTTTTAATGTTATTCTTCATAATACACAAAATTGGCATGACGTAAATAAATCTATACTTTACAAAACTGTGTAAAACTATACAAAATGCGCACATAAATCTATAGGAGACCCAATATAGAATTAATGTTCAAAAGAAATGTAAAATATGTAGTGTTCAATATAAAGTTCATACTTAGAAATTGAAATCGGCAATTTAATTCCTATAAATAGTACCGACTAACAGTTAATGTTTATATGAATTTCAAGCATGAAAGATGAATTTCAAGCTGCGTATCCGCCGGCCTGTCCTATACCTCATTGCCATATTTATCCTGTCCACAGTTATGTTGTTGGCAAGCGATAACATAAAAATGGATCAAAATGTCAATCTTGGACAGCAAGTTTTGGATTAGGATTGATTATTAATATTGGCCGTTAGTTGGTCCATCAGTGGATAGATGACTATAGATTTTATTGAACTGTTTATGGACTTGCTTTTTCTTTCCTAGGTTATGTCGGGCGCCATCATCCTTAGATACTTTAATTGTAGACCAATTAGGATGTATGGCTCTTGCAAGTCCTGAAGGACCAGCCCATGATGAAATTATGCGAATGTTCACCGTCATCACCGTGGAGGCTGCAAGTGCATCATACCAACATACTGATGATAGGAAACAGTATCGGTGAGTATATTTTATACGAGGGCGAAACTGAAAGTTTTTAAAACTGGCAACTTAAAAGCATTATATTAAAAAAATAAGTTTAAATTTTGAAAATAGAACTCTTTACCAATAATATTGAGTATACATTTCATTCATTTGTCATTTGTTTTACGATTTGGCGGCAAATTGAAAATTGTCTGTGCACGTCAGAATGAATTTAAGCCGAGAAAATTTTCGTGCAATGATTTTTTATGACTTTCGATGTCATATAAGTCAACAAGAAAGTTATGATAGACTTCGATTGGCTTTTCACGATGAAGCCCCATCTCGTGCCACAGTTTACAACTGGTTTAATGATTTCAAACGTGGTCGAACTAACCTCACCGATGATTTGCGTGAGGGACGGCCTTCTACAGCGACGACTGAAGACAATATCAGTGTTGTGCGGCGTATGAAAGAGACTGACAAAAGAGTGACCTATCAGCAGATTCGGACAAGTCTAGGCATAGGTATGAGTCAAGTGCACAAAATCCTCCATGAACATTTAGCGGTCAGGAAGCTTTGTGCCCGCTGGATACCGCATAATTTGACCGAGGCTCAAAAACTCCGCCGTGTTGATTGGTGCCGAGAAATAGAAATGATCCAAAAATTTAACGGAGGTGACTCAAATGCTGTGTTCGACATACTAACGGGTGACGAAAGCTGGATTTACTGTTATGATCCGGAAACCAAAAGACAGTCTGCTCAGTGGGTGTTTCCTTCCGAAGAGTTGCCAACTAAAGTGAAGAGAGGTCGAAGTGTTGGAAAAAGATGGTGGCCTCGTTCTTCGGAAAGACAGATCATTACGCGACAGTTGTCTTAGAGGATCAGAAAACGGTTGATGCAGAGTGGTACACTAACAACTGTTTGCCACTTGTCTTGGAAAAAGTTCGAGAGAAACGACCTCGCAGCAGGATCCTCCTTCATCACGACAATGCCTCGTCGCACACCGCCAGGCAAACGATCGACTATTTGGCGACCTCAGACGTGGAATTACTGGGTCACCCGCCGTATAGCCCCGACCTCGCACCCTGCGATTTTTATTTATTCCCGAAAATAAAAGAAAAACTTCGAGGAAAACATTTTATGGACGCCGAAGAAGCAGTGGCTGCGTTTCAAAACGCCGTCGAAGAGACCCCGAAGGCCGAGTGGGCAAGGTGCTTTTCTCAATGGTTCCATCGAATGCAGCGATGTATTGATGTAAATAGACGCTATTTTGAAAAGTTATAATAAAACTAATAACTTGCTAGAATGCTTAGTTTTTGATTTTCTAAGAACTTTTAGTTTGACCCTCGTAACACTAGGTTTGAAACCAGTATCAAATCTTCAATGGCGTGACATATTAAAATCAGTTGCATGCACTACATACAGGCATTTAAGCACTGCTTATCTAGACTGCGTGTGCTTTTAATTTTAGATACAAATAATTTAAATTAAATTTACTTTGTCATAAACTAAGACGATGAATGATGAATGAATGCCACCTATGAACCATTCAGGTGACTATTTTTTTCGCCATCGGTTTTAGCTAGAATTTATATGCCTTTTTTGACTGGAATCTCTGTGCACGCCCGTACATATCTATCTCATTTTGTTGACGGTAACTGTACTTTTTAAATGCCTACAGGGTAGGCATAAACATTTTAGTGATAAGAAACTTACTGATTCCAGTAAAAATGACTACATTGGCAACACTATACTGTGATGATAGCAATATTTAAAACGTAAAGCTGTGCTTAAATTTTATTCAAATACTTAGAGAAATTTTCTGTGTGTGCATGCATTCACACACACATCAATCATTATTTTCGTGTATATGACTTTTCAAATGTCACACATGCAAAGACTATGAAGGCTACAAAGACATCTACTTTGTGTTTTTGGCCACTTTTGTGATTTTGCTCTGTGTTCACTGATGGTATGGATGTTCATCAATAATAGTTTTTGTAAATGATGTGTACATTAATCGTTTAACTTCATCAAATTCAAGCGAGTTAAATTAAAATTATTATGTTATTATGTGTAAAAGCACATGCATTTTATTAAAGAAGCATTGCTTCTTTGCTTGTAAGAAGCGCACGCCGCTGACGAACACATAAGTAGACCAATTTCAAATTATTAATGTCAACATTTATTGATATTTGCTTAATATTTCAGACATGTGTCAGGAGCAGTCCTAAACGCGCTTGCGAATATAGCGGCGAATGTTCGCGGCACAAGCGCTCGTTTGGAACTTTTGACTCGGTTGCTTGAGTTGTTCGTTCAGCTCGGCTTGGGAGGTGAACGGGCGACCGATCGATCGCCGGCCCCTGTACTGAAGGCATCGGGCAGTGCTGGCAATTTGGGAGTCCTAATACCAGTAATTGCGGTAAGTGTTTAATATTTTTAACTTCTCACACAAAATAGAAAATAGGTTTTGCACCTATTTGTTTTTCACTTTTTCCACGTGTTGGTCCGGACTCCTTTGCAAAATAGACCATCTGCCTTCCTGCCAGGCAGCTCGTAAAAGGCGAGCGTAGGCTTACCCTCACTAACAACGTGACACCGTACTAAGTGGTAGAGTTTCGCAGCGACTCGTCCGGATTGGTACCCCCGCCTTACCTATTCCTGCCGCCATAACGTCCAATGCTTGCCGTTGACGTGTTCCGGTTCGGAGGGTAACTCTTCACTATTATCACCTTTGGTGTCTAGGCGGCGTGAATTTCTTACCACCAGAAAATTCGTCTGCTTGTTTGCCTTCCATTATCATAAAAAAATGTCATCGTTATTCGTTAAACTCGATTTGGGAGGTGAGCTAAGGCCCTATTGAACAGGGACTACCCTAATAACCCTTTAAGGTCGCAGTACACATTGGACCAACGTGTTATGTACCAGTTATGGCTATTTTCTGATATACTATTATAACTCGAAAAGAAGAAGGCTATACATATTCAACCAACACCAAATACCAGTGTACTGCTAAGGCTGCAGCTAAGCTAAACGGTGTTGGCAGGTGACGATAATTTTGAAGTATTACACCTGTTATTGTTAGGAGTGTTTATGTGTATGTTTTGCGGACGACTGGACGGATTTTGATGAATTTTTTTGCTACGCGACCGAACTGAAATAATGTGATGGTAAAAATCGTAAGAAAAAGTTGGTGGAATAACACCGTTAAATGAGACGTGCGCAGGTGCGACAGTCGTATACACAAGCGAGTTTATAATACCTTTCTCTTTCTTCCTCACTCCACCCCGCCCATAGTACATGCTCATGAATTGTGTCGATTCTACATTAGCCGAAGGAACTTTATTCCTACCTGGTGTCCACCGACACCACATTTCTATTATTTATAGAATAATTAACTTTCAGGTTCTAGTCAAAAGGTTACCTCCAATCAAAAATCCTAAGCCAAGACTGCATAAACTATTCAAAGATTTTTGGTTATATTGCGTGGTGATGGGGTTCACAGCTGCCGAATCAGGTATATACAGTCACTGCTATTATAAATATGTTTTGATATTGTATTCACAATATAAATCGCTCGAAAATCAACTCTAATTATATTGTCTTTAAATTAAATTCAGCACTTTCTTCTTCAATAAATATGTATTAACCTGTGCTATCAATAGATTTTTTAAAATCTTGTTGTCTCTCTTCTTCTATGGCCACGCCTGTAGCCATGCGAAAGCGTGAGTAAAGATGCTTCTAGAGAGTTTTAGATATGTATGTTGTTTGATTTTGGTATGTTTTATTTAATTTGTATTTGTAAATTAATATGCCTCGACAATGTCGGTTAAAACTTTTTGTGCTTATACAGGTGGTTTAACAATACTGTCCGAGAATATATACCTAATGTTGGTGTTCAATCTGCTGTGTACCAACTGAAGTTATTTTGAGTGTATGCTATCTTTTTCCAATTCAACAAAAAGGAAAGAGATATATAATTTTAGACATGTTAGATTAGTCCGGACATGTTAACTTGTGACGTTTTGACGTTTTTAATCGATGTTTTCCAAGGAATAGAAGTGTAACGTGCAATCTAATCTAGCAAGCACTAGTGTTTTGTCTCCTTCTTTTGCTATTGTTAAAAGAAGATAGCGATTACTTAAAATTAGTTTGGTAGGTGCGCAACAATATTATCTCCAACGTCTTACATTTATAACATTTAACACACTTTTATAGTTTTAATTAATATTTTTATACTTTCAGCTTATAGTAATATACATGGCCTCAAAAGTAAACGTTTTACGCGCGTTCATCCGCTATTTTTTAACTCCGCGACGAATTTTGTACAGCTTATATTATAATGTATCATGAAAATATATTTTTTAAAGTTTTTGGGTACATCCTTTGCGAACTTGAATAAAGACCTAGCCAAATAATAAACTAATAGAGATTTTGAGTATACGTGATGTAATACTTTTACGAAGAATTTAACTTGTAAATTATCATTGTTTATCTGGACAGCCAAACTCTTGGAGCTCCACAAATTTGAAGTCCTAGAATTATTTATACCTATATAAAATGACGCGTTGGAATAACATGTTTTTTGTTTCCATATAAATGACCAATGTCTTTGGAAAAGGAAACTTGAGATAGAACAATATATACTTTGACGAGTTAAAAAGTATAATATAATCTATAATAATTTATTCAGGAAATGACCCTATTTTTCTGGATTATTAATGCGAATGCTTAGCACAATACGAGTAAATACTAATATTTTGGAGGTCAATATTATTTTATCACCTGTGTTACATGTCTTTGTCATGCTTATTAAAAAGCTCTGTTATTTGAATAATACAGGACTGTTGTCTGTGGGATTACTATTGAATCTCGACTTCATTCAAAATTGAAAATTGGACTCGGATATGTCTTTTAAGTACACAGTTCTAGCGGCTTATAAGAATAGCGTTTCAAAAGAATTCAACGAATCCCATAAAATAATTAATTGTTTGCTAGCGAGTAATTGACACTTGGTTAAAATGTCAATTATTCACTAGTATTGTATTCAATAGTAACGAAAATGACGTATCCGATTCCAATTCCCAATATGGCTAGAATCGAGTTTCAAGAGTAACCCTACTAATTTGTATTTGCCTTCGTGTTTAGAAATGAAATAAAGAAAAGTTTGTGTAGTGTAGTGTGATGAAATATACACAAAAGTAAATTTAAAACAATGTAAGTATTGTATTATTAAGAAATACGCAGATTTGTATCATAATATTTTTGGAAAAGTTTTTATTGGTATAAATTAATATTGTAATACAAGAAACGAATTGCACGGCCAGTCTATACATCTACCTTCTAGTTTACAACAAAATCAACTAGCTCCACGCTTTCTTCCTCCCTCCCCCCCTCTCTCTTTAAAATATAAAAATTAAACTTAAGTCTTTATAAGAACTACAATTACCTTCATTAAAAATTATTAAATTATTTTTATCCTATCCTACTATCACAAAAGGAAGTTCAAGTAGTTAGCAAAAAGTAGATTAGTAATTAAATTATTTATTTATTTTATAAGGTTGTGGATACCCGAGTACATTTTTTTTAATTATACTGTAAAGTCAAATATAAACCGTTAAAAAGCGGTCAAACTTGAAACATTTATTTCAAATACGCGTATTTCTTTTCACTTGTGTTAGGCCTGTGTTGTTAGAAATTATGCCCTTAGCATTTTTTGCATTTAGAAACATTCTTGAGTTTTGCTTGAGATTTTGAAGTGTGTTTAAACAATAGCTGATATTATATTATATTTACTTTGTGAATTAATATCATACAGCTGATTAGAGTGTGTAATTTTAATAAATTTAGAAAATGTAAGTCAAAATTGACGTAAGACTTACCTTAGATTTTTTATATAAAGAATGATGTTATTAGACTAATGTGATGTACAAATTTAAAACAAAGCACAGGATACGACTTAAATAAATGAAATACTAAGTTTTAAGAAACATTCACATTATATCTTTAGAGCATGGATTACAAGACACTTCATACATATGCTGGTGATACAATACGACAGTTGACAATCAAATATGTCTTTGTATTACACAGATTACACAAATCGGCCTAATCCGAAAAGCAATAAAATTGAGCTAATTATATGCTAGTGCAATGGATAGACTCAAGTTAAACAGCTGAATCGATTTAATGCATCACGTAGTAACTGAATTGCACACTAAACAATATATAAACACAATAAATATAAGCATAACATCACACATTTTTAATTATCTGTTATATTTTATTTTCCCATATTTTTATTTATTTTCAAGTATTGGTATGTAAATTAAGTAATATTTTTATTTTTACTATTTTAACCGTTTTTCAGCACTGGAGTGGTTTCTGGTTTTTTGTTTTTGTATAATATGTAGTATGCATGTACGTATAATATGTAGTAATATTATGTTAATTTCGTTTTTTTTTTTTTTGGTTTCTTTGTATACGTATTAAAAGTTATTAAAATTGTTTTATATAATTTATATATAATTATAATATGACTGTCATTCTGCCGCTAAACATTAACAATCTGTATGGAAAACAAAATGAAAATCCATAATTGGCCTATGTATAATGTATTTATTAGATTAAGTTTACTTGGAAATTTGTGCTGTGGATTTTTTGTTGATATTATAAAATAAAAATAAAAAATAAAATAAAATATTACTCAACAATACTAATACATAGAAATGCTTAAATATATATTAGAATAAATACATTCAGACACAGAAATTCAGATATCGAAATGTTCATCTCACAATTCCCATTTGGAATCGGAGACGAGGCTCGCGGTTGGTCAGTGGCATTAGGCGCGTATGATAACCCCTTAACCAAGAAGGCAGTCAATATATAGGGCCCTTTCTATTTTGAAAGGGCACATTATATACTAATGGTTATAATATTAAAAATAATGACATACTCATTTTCGAAAAATGATTTTAATCTGTGTGTCCATGTATTATAACGAGATTTCATTCGTTCATTATAACGTTGTTTTTTTTTAACTTCAATCTGCTTAGATTACTAAACTTAACTTAACTTCTCCCATCATAACCTTCATCACAAGAGCTTTCTTGTGATGAAGGTTATGATGGGAGAAGTTTACGTTAAGTAGTACAGAGCAAAGCCTATCTTATTCCTAAAGTTGGAAGATTCAAAATATTCTTATTGATGCCTATTTTTAGTCAAAACTCATGACGCCCTTTGAATCGCGTTTTCTAAATAACGTTTTTAAAAACATTGACTCATAATTTTCTCGTACACACATCATTAGTTACTTTTTTAATTTCTATTTTTATTTACATTATTTTTAATATGTGTAGGACTTATGCTTGTAATAGTCTAAAAATTAAATTCAATTTGTCTGGAAAAGTTAAAAATATTGTCAACTGGCGGATTGTTATCAGACCAGTAAAATAAAAGAAGTGTTAAGAATTTGGAATAGTAGATAATGTATTTATAATAATTTTACTTCAAATTTTAAAACATGTTAATATTAAAAGTAATAGAGAAATCTTGTGCGAAGTTTTAAATTTGTACATCAATGAAAGACACATCTTTGTGCAAAGACGGTGAATTTTAACAGGTTTGTGGCCTCAAGAATGGTACGCAGGTGTGAAAGAGATAGCTGTAAAGTCACCGTACCTTGTTTCGCAAACGTCGTTGCGTTCAGAAATGAGAGAATTGCAATATACGTCAGCTGTGAGAAACAACTCTGTATCTATAAATGAACTTCAAGAGCTAAAGACACAAATATTGAACTTGTTGGACCATCAGCCAGATGTCACTGTGATTGTGAATAAATTGACTTTTGCTCCGTGCATGTATCTGCTGAGTGTTTACTGGCTAGAAACGTTAAGGTAATTGTAATATTTCTTATCCTTCTAACTGTAGCCTGGTTTTTATTCTTAGAGACTAAATTGACATTAGCAATGTATGTCTATGCGATTCGTAGAGTCGTGCCATTATTGGAAAATGTTAATAAAGTCTGTTACCACATACATATCTTCACGCGAAGTCCCTTACGAGGTAGGCAAAGAGTATCGAGTGCCAGAGTGTCTGTTACCGATTTTTATAAGTTATACTGAAAAATGTGTGCGTATATATTTTTTATTATATTTAATTATTATTATTTTTATTATATTTATTTATTAAAACAAATTATTACAAAACTAATATGCCAAATTACTATGTTCACAAAACCAAATTATGAGAAAAATAACACTTGTATCTTAAATATTATTTTAATTTTTTGTTCAGATAATGACTCGGTACTTAAACTTTCAAAGTTTTTGGATTCGTCATCTATTTTTATGCTTAAACTATTGATAATGTCATCGAATTTATGACCGAGTTGATAGAAACTTAATAATATCTATATACTTACTCGTATTAATACGTGATGCCAAAACTTTGGATCCCTTTTTACGAAAATTGCGACGCAGGATCATAAAATTTAGCACACTTATAGTTTATGTGTGGGAGAAGTGCAGAACGCTAATATTTTTCAATAGTAATGCTTATAAAGTACATTAAATCAATAAATAAAACATTACCCACACTACTATGCATTTGACACACACTAACAAATATATTGATGATAACGATAAAAGATCACAGATGGCGCACTAACTATTCATAAAGTTTAGTAGTTGGTCTTGAGAAGTGAAGATGGCGTTCTTATCAAAAAGATATAAAAAATTGTTATAGTCGAATTTCGACCAACGGGCGACCGCTCGTTCATATGATTTGCTTACTTTGCGATTAGATTATTTAAAATTTGACAGCTGTTACAAAGTTAATATAACAGCTGGTAATTCATAACTTGAACGCAACAGGCACAACAGACGCATTTGAACACTTTAAAAGATAGACGGACGAATGAGATTGACAACATTTTAAGCTCAGTAAATTGCAGGAAGCATACAATCATAGGAAAGCACTACAAAAAACGTAGGTATCATTATTTGTAAACTTGACATTAACATTTGTCAATTCAGTCTCTGAGATTAAAAAACAGACTGTAGCAATGGAGAGGTTATTTTTTTCAAATTGAAGGTGTTTTTGCCTTTGTGCCTTTTACCATCATTTTGTGCCTTTAAGCAACATCACCTTGACTGGGTAACATTATTATGTTAACCTCTAGAGTTCTATCTTTATTCGGTTCTCCTTTTCACGCTTGCATCTAATACTAGCACAACTACATTACACTATTTACGCATACATTGATCTAATCTGATGATCATAATCAACGTAAATCAATCACTTAGCGGAATCTCTATCCGAATTCTCGCTGTCATACAAGCACTTATACATTTGAGATCAAGATAAGTGATTGTCTCTCATACCGCAATCCCACTGAATACATCCCGCGTCAACTTCTCATTATATAGCGAATAAAAAATAAAATAAATCCCCCGTGTTGGTCCGGGCCCCTTTGCAGAATAGACCATCTGCCTTCCTGCCAGGCAGCTCGTAAAAGGCGAGCATAGGCCACCGTCACTTGCACTGTGACATCCTTCCAGGTGGTAGAGTTTGGCAGCATCTCGCCCGGATTGGTAGCACAGTCTTACCTCTTTCTGCCGCCATAATGTCAATGCTTGCCGTTTACGTGTTCCGGTTCGGAGGGTGAGGTAGCCTGTAGTCTAACTTATGCTAGAGGCTTAACATCCTGTTCTCAGGTTTGCAACGCACCATTACTATCTTTGGTGTCTCTAGTTGGCGTCAATTTCTTACCATCAGGAAATCCGTCTGCTTGTTTGCCTTCAGATAGTATATAAAAAAAATATATCAATAGGTGCTTCTTTACACTACATCAGAACAATAATTCTACAATAATAAATAAATGACAAGTAACACAAATTGAATCTAACCCCAAAGTAATAACTTTAATTAATTTAAGTATTAACTTCACGGATACGACTTTATGACTCAATTTGGTTATTTACTTGAATTCAATTCTATAGTTTAATTTAGCTACTTCGCAAGTGTACGTTTCCTAGAATGTTCGTGACAATAAAATATGTGACAATTACTTCTTATAAGTAAACTGCCTAATATGTTACAATATCTTTCACCAGAGTCAGTAACTCACCCGAGCCCAGCTTACAGCCAATTATTGAGTACTTAAGCGATACAGCGTTGCAAAAAGACAAGAGCGGTATGTGGCAATGTGTTGCAAGGTAAGAAAATTAAATATTATTTACAATAGAGCAACAGTATATATTGTAATGTAGTTTTTAAATTGAGAAACCTAAAAAGTTAGAGCTAATTTGTGTTTCTTCGTTCCCTGTTTATGAATTTTATTAAAACTATACTAAATTATAAAATCTAAGCATTAATGAAAAACATAAAAGAAAAAATATTTTGAAGATATTGATGGGATCGGTCCTATTTTTATGGTTTTGCTTGTTTAGACTTGGCTCTAATTTTCGTAATCTTGGAAAGATTTAAACTGATTTTGCTTACCTAATGACCAGCTAAGCAAGAAAAGACATTCCTGATTCCGATTTCCAGTTTTATTCTTGTAGATATAATATTTGGAGATTGTGATTTCTAATTTTGCTAGTCACTAAATAAATAAAAAGGTGTCTTCACGCCCGCATCACTGAAGAGGTTGGCAGAGGTACAACCAGGAAACCCACGACTAGCCGAAGATACTAAGTCCGACAATGTGATAGGTGGCGAAACCTATCGCCAACTCGGCACGTATCCAATCCCGGACAAAGTTGTTTCTTATTGATTGAATTTTTTTTTGTTGCTCGACCCGAGCAAACTCGGGGCCACGTGAACTTAAGTCCAACAACCGGACAACTAGACCACGAGGCGATAAAATAAATCCTGAATATCTCCTTAGCGTGGGCGACAAAGTATTCCAGAAGTTTCTGGATGTGATGTCCGAAAAGGTGAAGGATGAAGCCCGTGAACGTGAACTTGAAAGCCACGCGCAGTTCCTGTTGGTAAACTTCAACCACATCCATAAACAAATAAGGCGGGTGGCCGACAAGTGGTTGGCCGGACTGGTGGATCGATTCCCGCATCTTTTGTGGAATTGTCAGGTAATCAAAAATGAAAAATTATCAACTTCAAGGTCTTGTTTTCATTCTGTAATAAAAAAAGGCTAAAAAGAGTGACAACGTCACAACCAGTTGGGTGCAACATTTATATAAAAAAGTAAAAGTATTAAGTTTGCTATGTTTTTTATTTGTCTAAATCATATGACACTAATTGCCTTTAATCTGTATGCCCTTAGACTTACTGTTAAATTAAACGGGTTATATTTTTTCACTATGTTATTTAACAGACTCTGTTACTTGCCATCAAGTGTCTTGTGTCACTTTAGCCAAACTTTATACAAAATTCGGGTTTGCTATATATCTATGGACGATCAGCCTCTTATAACGTAGTATTTATATACTCTTTGGTCACAACATGTAATGTAACAATGTAAATCTAATAGTATTGAACGTTTAACTAACATATTCGGTATGCTTTTTTTACTACGGATTTCAGGTTTGCAGATTTAAATCTGTCTGTTTGTGCAGGTTCTGTGGTCTATGCTGGATATTCTGCAAGTTTTGAGCTTCAGCTTGGAACTAGATGCAAACCAAGAGACACCGCTACTAAAAGTTCCAGGCACCGATTTTACAATGCAGCTTCAAGACACTTTGGAAGGACGCGAGGTAATTACTTTTACACGTAACTGTAATAGTTGTGTCAGAAGGTTGAAGTCCTTAAACAAGTATTTTCTGTGCGTGCGATGCGATTTTGATCTTATTTTCGGCATTTGAACGATAACTGTTTAGCGTCTATTTCATAAAGCTTTTGTGTTGCCGTTTAAAAGGTGTTTTTTATAAAAGAAAAATAGAAGTGTTTAATGAAATATCGTGTCACTATAACTTTTACGATTTCCATGTTACAATTTCGAGGAGAAAGTTAGCATACAACTAAAGAGAACAACTAATTAGTACACTGTGGAAAAGAACGAATAGAACTACTGTCACATATTGTGCATTTACTCCAGGGTACATTTTGGTACTTAATTTTCTATCGTCGTTATATAAAAATGTCTTAAGCTGGAGTCGTAAAATTTTCGATGGAACCGGAAAACGTTAACGGCAAAGCAGGAATAGGTAAGTCTGTGGTACCAATCCGGGCGAGTCGCCTGCGATACTCTACCACCCAGTAGGTTCTCATGGTGTTAGTGATGGTAAGCCTATGCTTACCCTTTACGAGCTACCTGGCAAGAAGGCAGATAGTCTATTCTGCAAAGGAGTCCGGTCGACACGGGGGGATAAACAAGAAATGGTCAATCGTGATTTCAAAGCTATCGTTGTATAGCCAAGGGGTTTCACTCCGCAGAGGAACTATTCGAGCTGCGTAACTCTTACCATAAACAAGGACTCTGGAAGGTTAAAATGATTATATAGAACATAAAACATTACGTCCTGATTTTCATTTTAGCATTCCTAATCGATATATGTATACTTGATTTATCGTTTAAAGTTCTAATTTTAATTGGCATGCGTGACATTATTGTGACGGGCGTCTTCCCTCAGCGCAATGTGATCCTTAATGCTACGGTTTGAGATTCAAGTTTGTTTGCGTTTAATTCATGAGTGCGTCTTCTGTAAGTTCTTTATTCTGTGGTATAGTGTCGTTTTTAATTACAGGGAATTGTAAAAGATTTTGCAGATCGGTGTCACGGAATTGTCCAAGAGGCGATGAAATGGGCTCCGCAATCTACTCGATCTCATTTGCAAGAATATTTAAATCAGGTGAGAACCCGAAACGATCAAATTTACTGACTTAATTCTGTACTTTTAATTTTGTTGCTAGAGAGCAGATGATTTTCTTTACAGTGAATTATTATTTTTTATTCCAAAGTTTAAAATATTTTTTTTCGAACGTCAAAAATTGCATTAATTTTTTATACACATCAAGTCACCAACGTATTAACAGTAATTCGGTTAAATCTTGTTTGAATTCAAAAGAAACTGGATGTGTTGTTTATTCTAAGTTTTAAGTATCACTACATAGTCGCTTTCTCTGTCCCGATGTCCTTTTGTATGCTTAAATCTTTAAAACTACGCAACAGATTTTGATGCGGTTTTTTTGATAGATAAAGTGATTGAAGAGAAAGGTTTATATGTATATTTCATAACCGTGCGAAGCCGGGGTGGACCGCTTGTAACTGAGAAAGAGCGAGACATATTTCTATCAATTAGGTGGCTTGTCTTTTGAATTCTAATTAAAATATGTTTGTTTAGGTTCCAAATTCAACGCTGTGGCATCACTGCGGTCTGGCTTTAGCCACTGGTGCTCTGCTAGGTGCTGCCGGGCTCAACCGTATGTCGGCGCCTCTACCACGTTCCGCTCTTGATAAACGGCCACCTTGTGTCACTCAAGATTCGGCGGCTTTATTAGCCGTAGTTTCGCAGAGAAGTCGTTATGCTGGGGAGGTATGTACACATTTTTTTTTATGAAATTGGAAGGCAAACAACCAGAGGGATTTCCTGATGGTAAGAAATTCCCGCCGCCTAGAGACACCAAAGATGGTAATGGTGCGTTGCCAACCAGAGGCCGGGATGTTAGGCCTCGAGCAAAAGTAAGTTTACCGGCTACCTTACCCTCCGAACCGGAACACGTCGTGACGTTATGGCGGCAGGAATAGGTAAGGCGGTGGTACCAATCCGGGCGAGTCGCAGCGTAACTCTACCACCTAGTAAATGTTTTACATGTCGTGAAATTGCTATAGATAAGTAGTATCTTCACGCCCATATCCCTGAAGAGGCAGGCAGAGGCACAACCAGGGCAGCTACGACTAGCTGAAGACACTAAATCCCACAATGTGATAGCTGTCAAGCCTATCGCCAACTGGCCACATATCCAATCCCGGGCAACGTTATTATTATTAGAAAATTGAAAAAAACACATTTTATTTTTGTTGCTCGACCTCGGACCTCATCAAGTCAATTCGAACACCTGGACCGCTAGACCACAGAGGCGATAAGTGTCTGTAATAGTAATTGTGATAAATTAAAAATACTGTTTGAACTCATTCCGCCTAACAAGAAAGAGTAACTAATGTCTAAAATTCACATTTAACCATGCGACACGTAGATGACGTGGCAGCATGTGAATGACTAAGAATCCAATTAAGTCTTTGTAGTAAAACATGTGTTTAACGAGAAGATTTTTTTTTCTTTTTTATTTCTTGATTTTTGGGTGTAACGTACCTACATTTTTAGTTGGATATTAGATATTATTTTGGGAGAGATTGTCGCTCAATATATTTTATTTAATGGTCAGATTGTTAGTGTCCCTTAAACGGAAGTCGTGTTTTACAAATATATACATAAAAAACCTTTCAACTATATTTTATCTGTTAGTTTTTATACTTGCTCTGTCCACTGCTGAACGTAAGGGGGCGTCCACAAATTACGTGAGATGTTTAGGGAGGGGAGGGGGGGCGATTCAAATCTCACCTAATCTTACGTTGGAGAGAGCCTCTCCTCGTGTCGTCTCGGCAAATATCATGCAATATTTTTTGCTTCAATCTAAAAAAAATATGCTATTTTGGTCCATTTCATCCATACTGTACATGCTTAAGATCATATTATATAATATGATTTTGCACAACCCTTTTTTGCTACCTCCACACTCTTTATTGGAAGGCAAACAAGGATTTCCTGATGTAAAAAATTCACGTCGCCTAAAAGCCTTTGCTGTAACTATCCAATACGTTTAAATTTAAAACCCACATTTTGAAAAAAATCACGTGAGATTGGGGGGATGGGGGAGGGGGTTGAATAAAATCTCGCGACATCTCACCAGAGGGGGAGGGAGGGTCAGAAAATGTAAATAAACACCTCATGTAATTTATGGACGCCCCCTAAGCAGCTCCCAATCAATGTGATATCTCGCATTGAAAATACGTAGTGTGTAAGAGATACAAAAATATTTAACACAAACATAGCTGTCATAATATTGAAAATAGACAAGGGCTTTTTTCCCCTGTGTTGGTCTGGGCTCCTTTGTAGAATAGACCATCTGCCTTCCTGTGCCAGACAGCTCGTAAAAGGCGAGCATAGGCTTTCCGTCACTAACACCGTGACATCTGA
>NJDD01003718.1:63495-79025 GCA_002245505.1 Calephelis nemesis | reverse complement strand
GCCATTCGAAGTCTATCATAACTTTCTTGTTGACTTATATGTAATCGAAAGTCATAAAAAATCATTGCACGAAAATTTTCGCGGCTTAAATTCATTCTGACGTGCACAATTTCCAATTTGCCGCCAAATCGTAAAACAAATGACAAATGAATGAAATGTATACTCAATATTATTGGTAAAGAGTTCTATTTTCAAAATTTAAACTTATTTTTTTAATATAATGCTTTTAAGTTGCCAGTTCTAAAAACTTTCAGTTTGGCCCTCGTATGTCTCTCTGCTAGTCAACTCGTATTACGATCGTCATATTTAAACATTGCTTCCCTCTTAGAGCAAAAACTAGTTAAATTTGTCATTACAAGCTAGGTCAAGAATAGTAGAGTGCTGTGCTGCAACTTGACCGAGTAAGGATCCACCGCCTTACCTTTTTCTGCTGCCATTACGACACGGTCATGTTCAAGTCCGGAGGGTAAACTAGACGTTACACTTGTAGAATCATTATCGGCCTAATATCCAGGCAACAGGACAGCAACGCACATATGTATGATCTCTATAGATCATAGTTATCTCTCACCACCAGCAAACACGTGTCTTTGTTTGACCGCTGAATAAACATAAAAAATATTAAAAACAAGTCAACAATAGTTTGATTTTTTTTATTTACAACTAGCTTATACTCACGGGTGCGCCTGCGTACTAAACTATATTTATATTATATAAATTTTAGTATTAGTTGAATGATTAAATTATTGAATTGTTCTGATATATAAAATAATTTTCTCCAACGTTTCATTTAAATCCATTTAATAGGTTTTGCTTGAACAAGTAACAAACATCCATTCCTTTTCAGAACCTTTCGCAATTACGATATTAAAAGGATTGTAAAAAATAATTTCTATATTTCTTGTTTCTTTGTTGTGCCTAATGGTTTTGCATATACCTACACTTTACACTTTTACTCATTTTTACAGTTTATACTTTTTATTTTTAAATTGGCTGACCTAATCTAAATTTTAGTGAAATAATTAATTATGTAATAGCAACTCTATATAGATATCGTTAAAATACATTCGGATTTCCGAAACTTGACGAATATAGCCGAAGCGCATAATTCCAGTAGTACTTCTGTACGTATTATATATTTCATAGTATTTTGACTATTTCCAAAATGTTCCCACGTAGCTTGGTCACAAGTGGATATATTCACGGAAGACGCGGTCACTACTGCGGTGGAATGTTGGCAGTGGTTGACCACCGCAAGACCAGATCTGGAGTTGAGGCTCGTGCAAGAGATATTCGCGGCATGGCTGTGTACTGTTGACCGGAAAATGGGACTGTTTGCCAAACAAGTCGAAGAGATCAGCCCCTTAGCTGCATATGAAGGTATATTCCTTTTTTTATAACAACATTTGTGAATGGTCTTTTATATTGTTTTTGACAAATGGGACAGGAATTTAAACAAATTAACAGAAACGGTTTTAAAACGTCGTTTACGTTAACTTTATTTTTTGTAAATAGGCAAGTAGGTTACTCAAGATGGATACCCATGATCTAGCTTGGTGCTCTTGCCGTCCGTCTTTCTGCGTCCTTTGTAACAAATGTTAGAGGAGCGGCAGATTACCCAAAGAATGGAATGTTGTGGAAGGCTCAAGGCAGTTCTGGAAGAGGCTGTACGGAACAGGTGTTTTCGCTACGTAACATCATAAAAAAGCATCTGGCTCTGGTCCAGAATATTTTCTGTGGTTTTGTGGATCTCTACAACCCATATGATAGGGTTGTACGTAAGGAACTTTGGGGAATTTTACCAGATGATGCGAAAGACGTAAAGCATTTGTGAACGGCAACATATGGCCTTGGTTTGATGTTAACATTGGCGTCAAGCAGGGTTGTGTGTTTGTCAGCATGTTTGTTAATCTTTTATTTGGACAAATGCCGCCAAAGGTTAAGATCGATGAATGTGGGAATGCATATGGGTGACCAAGTAGTGAGCTGCCTGCTTTATGCAGATGTATGCACCCTGGGAGATCAAGGTTGACATTCCACAATCAAATCGCTAGGATAACATTCGAGGGTGGAGTCAAGAGTCTCCGAAACCGGTGTGTTTGAATGAAAACGGTCATGTATCTAGAGGAAGCCAGACAGGTTTACCAGGATCTTGAGATTTAGCACTAAACACTTTTTGCCTTCCCCGTAAATTAGAGTGAAAATTTGTTTGTATGTGAAAATTTGTCGTTAACTGGACACTTATCCAATTCGGGGCAATGTATTTTTTTTGTAAGAAAATTGAAGTGACACATTTTGAGTTGTTCGACCCGGGTAACGGAGTCGAGAACCTCACGTAGTCAATGCTAATACCTGTGAAGGTGTATTATTTATATTTATTTTGTAGGTGCCAAATTAGAACCTCGACCTCCTTTTGTTGCTCCGCATGCGGTTTGGGTCCGATATTTGTGCGAGATTGCCGAAACAGCTAAATATAATAGTCTGGAGAAAGTGGAAATGCTTGCGAGCTTATTGCACAGGTAAGGAAGTCATTTTGTCTGAAACCATTACTCGTCAGAGACATTTATCTAATATAGAATTGAAGAGATGAGTGCCCCGGTCCCTTTTAGGAGATCATTAAGTTTTAGAAGGTTCTCTTTAGATGCCCTGTCTGTAGTCATGGACCGAAGCCATCGTATCCGCCTCTGCCACTTCTGCGTTACAATTTATTTGTAGGTAGGAACTGCTACGCATTTAAAAGGGTTAATTGCACTCAATCCTGTGAATTTTAGCTGGTAAAATATTAACAGGTCCTTGTAGTCACTTTCCGCTAAAAGCATCCGCCTTTACTTCTACTAAAAGCCATGACTGACCTTATAGAATTTGAATTAAGATCAAAATCATGATGGACACTCTCACTGACGCTACTGAAAGTACGTTTCGATGTTAAAGTGCAAGTGCAGTAAAAAAGTGCAGAGTTTCATTTGCAGATCGTTACCGATCACGGTGGGAGATACACGAGATCACATCAACCGTCATGTGGATGCCGCTGGAGTGAGATTCAGGTAAATATTTAAATCATAGCTCTATTAAAATTCTCTTACGTAGAGTATACTATAAAATGGTCGCTCCGGTCTCCTGTGTAAAGTAGACCATCTGCCTTCTTACCAAGCAACACGCCAAAGGCGAGCGAAGGTCAAATGAGTCGTTACAAACCAAACCACTGGTAGCAGAACGCGCTGCAGCAACTTATTCCAGTATGCTGTCAGTACTGCCTTAGCTATTCCTGCTACCATCATATGGATCAGTAGTATCATAATATGGATAGTATGGTAGTCAATAGACTGGCACAATTGACCTAACATTTTGACCACAAAATGGTAAAACACCTATGACATCTATGGTGTATATAGACTACGTTTATCTCTTACTATTACGAGAGCAGTGCACTTGTTTGCTATCTTATCACAAAAAATTTAGTATTTATGTATTAGTATAGTTTTGCACTATTGTCCTGTTACGTATCCTTAAAGTTGGTTAAAATATCGCTATTGAACTTAAATAGAGTAGAAAGAGAGGAAGAGAGGGACTGAGAGAGTTAGAGACAGGGTCTGGGAGAAAAAGTTTAATCAAGTTGGTTAAGCATTTAGTAACTCACATTTTTATACACTTTCACTAAGTTTCCACTTAGACCATCTACCTTCCTGCCAAGCAGCTCGTAAAAGGCGGCCATAGGCTTACCATTACTACCACCGGGTGACATCTGACTAGGTGGTAGCGTTTCGCTGCGACTTGTCCGGATTAGTACTACCGCCTTACCTATTCCTCTCGCCATAACGTCCGTGTTTGCTGTGGATGTGTTCCGGTTTGGAAGATAAGGTAACCTTGCTTATTAAGGTAAACTTACTCAGTTTGAGACCTAATACCCCGGCCACAGGTTGGCAGCGCACCATTACTACCTTTGATGTCTGTAGGCGGCGTGAATTTTATATTATCAGGAAACCCGTCTGCTTGTTTATGTTCCAATATCACAAAAAAATAATTAAAGAAATTTAAGAATAATTATATTCTTCTGAAATTCGGTCGATCTGATCTTTTTTAAGTGCTGCAAGGGCTCCACAATACACCCTCTTTGGTGTCTTTAGGCGGCGCTTGGAATTTCTTACTATCAGGACATCCGTCTGCTTGTTTGCCTTTTAAAATCATAAAAAAAGCTTTTTATTAACATGGATTGAGGTAAAAAAAATACATAGAACAATACGTAGACAATACAATACGTAAAACATCTGACGTATAAAATATAAAACGAAAACGTGTTGACCGCGTGTAGTTAGATTATTTAACATTCTTATTTACAGACTCTTATCGTGTGGCCTGTCCCTCTTACAAGGTGACATCTTACCCCGCTCACTCGCAAGAAACATCCTTCGTGAACGCGTCTACAGTGTGTGTTTAGACTACTTCTGTCGTCCATCGCAATGTCCCTCTAAAAGTTCCAGTGCTTTGAGAGAGGATATCATCTCGCTCATCAAATTCTGGCAGTTGATGCATTCAGATAAGAAGTACTTGAAAAGCAGTGACATTGGAGGTGAGGCCATGAGTAAAGGAGTTGGTTTTATATTTAGAACAGTTGCATTTGCTGTATTCCTTTACAAGGAATAGGGCGTTCTGGGGCCTGATTTAAATTTAAAATACTAGAGCGTACAATCTCGCTTAATCCATAGCAAGCAAACAGCTCTCTCTCTCTCTGTGTTTTTCTTATGAGAAGGACAGGACAGAGTATATATGTGTAACATCTGTGGTGTCTATATGCTTAACGGCCAATATTAATAATCAATCCTAATCCAAAACTTGCTGTCCAAGATTGATATTGTGATCCATTTTTTTAACATAACTGTGGACAGGATAAATATGACAATTAGGTATAGGATAGGCCGATGGATATCTAGATTGCTTGATATCTATCTTTAGAGATACATTATTACCATTGGCCGTAAGTCGTCAGGTACAATCAGGAGCGCCGTATGCGTGTTTGCTGTATCATACCATAAGAAAGGGTCTTGCGCATTTGCTAAGGCCGAAACAATTATTTGAATATAAAAAAGATACTATACAATATACAAAAAATACAATACAATAGTATAGATATTTTGGTATTTCCTTTTCCTTCTTAAAACTTGTATTCTTTCGACAGCGGAATTCGATTTAATGGGACCGAGTAGTCGACAAAGTTTGTATACGTCTAACTCCCCGACTGCGGACAACCGATCGTCAATAAACAGCAGCGATATCGGCAACCGACAGACTTCTGGCTGGATAAATACGGTACCTCTTCATTCTATACCTTAGTATAATCACTTTGTCGCTGTTAAAAATCACAGATTAACTTTGTAGTATAACCTAAAACTGTGTTAACGATATCTTCAACCGACAGACTTCTGGCTGGATAAATACGGTAATGTCATCACTCAGTATGTTTTTATTTAAATACCGTCATTTTTGAAGGTGACAATTAGACGGTATTATTTTTAACAAAACTTCAGTTGTTATATAGCCCTGATGATGCTTGTATAGCGAAACCGGTTGGCTAAATTATAAAAATAAAAAAATAATAAAATATATTGTGGAAAGTACAAGTGTTTTTAAATAAATTACATCAAGAATGGAATTCCACCAAGCTCCGACGATAAGAAGTATAGAATCTAAATACGGTATCTTCATCCTATGTCTTAGTATAATAACCCTGTCGCTGTTAAAAATCAGATTCATTAAAGTAAAACTTAAAACCATGTTACGTGGGTGCTAAGTAACGGAGAAGTCAAAGTTAAGACCTGTCTGAACGGCACCAGTTATAGACTCTCAAGGAGAAGTAGGGAATGAGATACCTGAAAGTACAAGCATGTATCAGAAGATGGTAATATAAAAAAACTCTATGTAACAAAACTTTTATTGGTCCGTAGATGTTTCAGTTAAAGATTTGTCATGATTTCACTACATAGAGATCATTATTTTATTTTATTTATTTAAAATACTGCCGACAAGACAAACACTAAAACATTAATAAAACACTTTTTTTAAATAAGTACGTGGTAAATGTTATCTCAATTATAGACAATAACATCCTATTAATATTATAAATGCGAAAGTATGTATGTATGGATGTTTGTTACTCTTTCACGCAAAAACTACAAAGCCGATTACGATGAAATTTGGTGATGAATGAAATGTAGGTAGCTGAAGACCCAGAATAACATATAGGCTACTTTTTATCCCGGAGTTCCCGCGGGATTGGGACTTACGCGGGTGAAACCGCGGGGCGCAGCTAGTAAATCTTATAAGTAAGCAAACAATACATAAAAATAGCTCAGTGGCATTGAATAACAATTTTACTTTTTTCAAATTTATGATCGTGTCTGACATGTCCAAACTTTTTACAGGTACCTATGTCTACTACGACCCTGAGCAGTGGAGCAGGAAGTATTGCGGGCAAACGGTCTAACCGGAGTGTAAAGCCGCCGACCAAACCACAAGACTCGTTTGTCAAAGATTACGTTAGGAAACGAAATCTCATACTGGAGCTGATGGTAAGATACAAGCTTCTTTTTAGGGTTCCGTACCTAAAAGGTAAAAATGGACCCTATTACTAAGTCTCCGCTGTCTGTCTGTCTCCTGGCTGTATCTCATAAATATCTCATAAACCGTAACAGCTAGAAAGCTGGAATTTTCACAAATGATGTATTTCTGTTGCCACTATAACAACAAATACTAAAAATCGGTTTAGAGATGACGGAGAAATCTATTAACTTATATAAAAGTGAAGGGTAGAACGTCCATCCGTCGGCCGAACGAAACCCCCTCTTTTTCTTAAAGTCGGAAAAAGTGGACATACGAGCGAGAAGACCACCCGCCTGATTAGAAATAGTCAACACTGTAATTAACATTTGCAACATAAATTATTACAAAAATCATTGCAAAAATGAACGGGGACTGCTTACTATATATATTTGCCAGTAGGCTGAATTTAAACTCTTCATTTGAAAAAAATCTGTGTAATTCGTTAAAAGAGCAAGCAATTAATAGACAAATTTCTGCCTAATAAGAAATGCACGTCTCCCAAGGTCCTGAAAATTTTAATATTGCGTTGTTAACCTGAAGCTGGGAATATTAAACCTCTTACTCAAGTTAAGATACCAAAAAGGCAGACGGTTTTTCTGATAGAAAGAAAGCCATGGCATGAATATATAGATGTTAGCAATCTACATATTGCTAACATCTATATATTACCATCCCAAGGCTAATGCCCTCTGATACAATCTTAATATAAGATAACTAAAATTGTTTATCGGCAAAAAATGGCTAAGTCTGTAGCATACCTTAAACAATACCAACTTTTACACCCATACGAACCTTTGTGATTTATTCAATTAATACGCTTGCCTATTATGAGCTTCTTGGTAGCTGATTTATTATAGGAGTGTGAAATCTACACTGCTTTTTAAGCAGGATGAGACCTGCCAACGGGATAAATATTACCAACTCGGGCAAAATAAGCTTACGAACTAATAAGCTGGTTAAAACCTATCGCGTCGTGAAACTTCCCAATGCGGAAAGAAATTTGCCGACACGGGTTAAACCCTAACCGCCTTATTAGTAAACACGGAGCAAAGTACACCAAGGCTCAACCTGGTATTATAGTCTTTATTACAATGTGATACAGACTATATTATCAACTTAATGTTACTCCTACGTTAGTCTGTGTACCGTCTTATTAAGACGGTAAACGTCTTTTTTTAAATTTATTTAATAAACATAGACTAAAGCAGGAGCAAAGTTAAGTTCATATTATAGTCTGTACTACATTGCAATAAGGTCTGTGATACCAGGTTAAACCTTGGAGTATTTTACTCCGTGCTTATTAATAATACAGTATATATCTCATTACAAACAAGGAGTAAAGTACGCCAAGGTTGTACTGCCAACACCAAAATGTGATACAGACTATAATATCAACTTAATTTTACTCCAAACTTAGTCCATATTTATTAGTAAGACGGTAAGACTTTAGGGTAATACGTGCCTCAGAAACCATATGGATAACTGCGAATTGCGATAATATATAATATTGTAGTATACATTTTTAGGCCGTCGAAATAGAGTTCTTGGTGACATGGCACAATCCGCACAGTCGTCCTGAACAAGCGATTCCGGGGGAGGACAATATAGCGACGTGGCGATCGAAGCCAAACACTGACCGGACTTGGCGAGACTATGCAAAGCTGGCGTGGGATATAAGTCCTACATTGGCTGTTTTCTTACCGGAGAGGTGAGATGCTAATTCTCTGCTAATATTTTCATTCAACCCCCAACGACCCATTCCCACAAAAATTAAGATATTGGTTCTAATTTATTCACTTTATCAATAAAAACTTTCTACCAACAGGAAACAATATCTGTGCTCAGTTTTATATTTTTGTTATAGCTTAAATAACTACTTTTATTTTTTTCTGTTGGCTTGATGAACTAAGGACTTATGCTGAGTGGTTAAATCCTACTTTTTGTATTACATGTTATGATAATAAGGCGTAAAATAGGTTTATTCGGGCTGAGTTTTAAGACGTGGGACATTTTGAATGAGAGTAGTCAGTGATTTATTCTGAGGTCAAATATTTACAAAATATCTATCTGACTAGGTGGTAGAGTTTCGCAGCGACTCACCCGGATTGGTACCACCGCCTTACCTATTCCTGCCGCCATAGCGTCATGACGTGTTCCGGTTCGGTGGGTAAGGTAGCCGGTAAGCTTACTTTTGCTCGAGGCCCAACATCCCGGCCTCAGGTTGGCAACGCACCAAAGGTGGTAAACCTTTGATGTCTCTAGGCGGCGTGAATTTCTTAGCATCAGGAAATCCGTCTGCTTGTTTTCCTTCCAATATCATAAGAAAAACCTATATCACAGAATAATGAATAGAACTAGGTACAGAAGACCCACTGATCTAACAAAACGCAAGTAAACCTGAATTCTAAGATGTGTATCAAAGGCTAATTTTGCTCTAAGCGAGTAAACCCGATTTATTTATTAACTCACGCATGTCAATCAAACTTGAAACTTGAGGCCTCATTCGTACGAGAGTTAAAAAAGTGTCGCGTTAAAACTTAGCGTTGGCGTTTTTATAACGTTCTCGACGTAACTGTTCATACGAACGCTTTAAAATCACTTTTGTCTAGTCTCTTGCATATGTAAGACGTGTAAATGGCTTCTGTTAAAATATTTGCAATAGCAATTTGTGTTGCCAGAAGATAACGAATTAAAATTGGCGGTCTTGGATATACTTCTGAATGAACAGAGATACTTACCTAAAACTTGAAAAGGACAGTTTGTGACACTATACGAAAAGTTGAGGCAACACTGTAGTAAATTCTTTATCTATTTTCGAATTCTATAATATGTATGTCTATTAAGAAATATCTATCTTCACGCCAAGTCGCTTACGAGGTAAGCAGATCGAGTGCCAAACTTTACGATCCTGACAAACCTGTTTGGCTTCCTTTACAATCATTACCCATTTTATACAAACACGCCAGTTTCGGAGACTCTTGACACCTTCGATATTATCCGAAGACTGTCAATGCGATGTGGTCGTTTAATATCAACTTTTGTCTCCCCGGATACCTACATCCATCCACACTCGCATTGTATATCTGCTTTGTCAATATTTCATGTGTCCTTCTTTCCACATGACCGGAACACGCCACAGATTTTCCGTAGAGCTCTCATTTCGACCGCATTTAGCCTTTTTCTGACATACCCAACTCTCGCTTCCATACAACAACGTTGAGATAAGCACAGAATTATGAAAAGCGAATCAGGCAATGTTTTCGCATAAGAAAATAAGTGCGACTCCACCTCTTATATTAATATTTCGGGATCTACGACTCACGACATTGTACTGAATCGTCGTATCGCCGCCAGCGTAAGATTGCAAATAAGTAACAAACACGACCGACCGCTGAGAGAACGCGTGGCGTACTGAACGAAGCGCTTGCGCTTTTTCAACACTCATGCGAATAGTAATATGAAGTTTCGTATGGTCTATTATATTTTAGCGTCAACGCTCAGCGCTGAAAATGGAACAGGGGGGTTAGAATGTGCACTTTCGTCTCGGCGCGATCGCGTCGTTTCGCTTGGACGATGCGTTTCGTTTCAAAACGTTATCGTTTTTTATAAAGCTAGAACAATCATAACTTGAAGCGATATCGTGTAAACGAAGGGTAATGACCGAATTTGTATGAAAAAACAAAATTTTGTCAATGACGACACAGCTTAAAACACGTCAATATCAAATTTGTTATTTGTCAATTGTCAGACGTCTAACGTCTATCGCCGACGTCACGTTTTGTTTGGCACGAACGTTCTACGCTTTTTGAGTTTGACATATATAAGCGGCCCGAAACGAACGTTCGTTTTAAGACGACGGTGGTTCATTCTAACCCCCCAGTGGGCGATAAAAAAGCGTCGCGATTTAAAAACGCTAACTTATGAACAGTTACTTGAAATGCGCTATGATCTATATGAAGGCTTTTTTAACGGACGTTGAAAAAGCACTCGTGCGAATGAGGTCTAAGAGTATGATTGAAGGCTCATATTATAGGGCTGAGGGTAGTTGACATTAACTACTAATGCCCGGTTACTATATTCAAGAAACTAGTCGTTGTGATTACGGATTGTAGTATTTCGTACGTTTACGGTTGGTAAGATAGCTAACAACAGTCGTTCGTTTTTGATAGTTACCTCGGAACATTTTTTGAAAATATGAGCAAATCTTCGTTACTTTTGAGCAAAACTATGAATGGTAAACTTATGGATTACATTTTGTTGGTACCTGGGTATAAGACGTTGCGTCAGATATAGTTTTACTGCTGGTTTTGACGTAGGCTCTTTAAGAGCTACTCCGCTTGAATATGAGTAAACTGCGGAGTGAAATTCCTCTGCCTATAGCTATCAGTTAGCTTTCGCGAAATATATTTTATGTGCTGATAATGTTTGTTTTTTTAAATTTATAATTCAGATAGTTAATCGATTTTTATAATACACAACAATGTTTTTAAAATATCTTCTAAATGAAAGTTACAGCTATTGTTTTTAAAACTTGGTTATGAATGTAGACAAATCCCTGTATACGGCGAAGAAAGGTGCGATGTTTTAATGCCACGTGCCTAAACCGCGATCAATGGTTAATTATATATAAGTGATGTAATTTTAGGTTAAAGAATGAAGGTATTATAAACGAAATCAAGCGCAGAGTTTTACTGAATCCGACAGCTGTGTGTCATGTGCCACAGGCGTTGAAATATCTAGTCACTACCGAAACGTTGCTCAGTGATGCACATGAGGTATGTTTTTTAAGTGATATGTAATAGTAATGTAATGTAATTTGATTTAATTTACGTCTAATGTTACATCAGACTTTCATATAATTGAATTATTGTACTTAAACTATAATAATTTTAAGTATTTGCACGTCATATTATGTTGATAAAATATATTCTTGGCAAATTACTGTGACATGATAACTACGCACATAAACTAAACAATACATATGACATTCGCGTTATAGTTTGCTAAGGACACACACTTCAGATACACACATACATTCAATCCAAAACCCAGAGGTTAAGCAGAGAGTTTCGAGTGCCAAATCTCACGAACCTGGCAAGACCTGTCTGGCTTCCTCCACATTTATTACTCTTTTCATACTAACATGTCGGTTTCGGGGCCTTGACACAACGCGACACAGTCAGCGAGCGTTACACCGCTGATTTTCTGTACCAATCTCATTTCAACCACATTTATCCTACTCTCATACTTTTTCTGACATACTCAACTTTTGCTTCCATACAACAGCGTTGGGATAAGCACAGAATTATGCAAACCTCGCTTTGAAATAGCTTACCCATCGCTCCATTCACACTATTCTTTGCACAAACTCTCCTTTCAACACCCGCGGTTTATCTTCCGTCCGCGCTAATAGCACAACCAAGATATACAATTTCATTCACTTGTTCCAGCACTACATCATCAACTAAAACTCATACAACTGTTCTGGCTATGTCTCCTTCATATATTATCATAACTTTAGTTAACATCGCATTTAAATATAAGCATCTTTCTTAGCAATCATACCTTCCATAACTCAGTGTAGAGGTCAAAAGTATGGCATCATCTGTATAAAGCAGACAGTTCACCACTTGCTCACCCATACGCATTCTCAAATTCATTGAACTTAACCTTTGAAGATATTTGTCGAAATACAAATAAACAAGCGTGCCGACAACATACCTTGCCTGACGCCAATGTTAACATCTGTTAACATCAAAGCACGGCGATATGTAAGGCCGTCCACCAGCATACATCCTTTACAATCTAAATATATATACTGCACAGTACGCAGCAGGGATCCGCCTATCTCACAATATGAC
Organism: Calephelis nemesis; assembly: GCA_002245505.1. Taxonomy (NCBI): domain Eukaryota; kingdom Metazoa; phylum Arthropoda; class Insecta; order Lepidoptera; family Riodinidae; genus Calephelis; species Calephelis nemesis. The sequence continues at coordinate 66,570 of NJDD01003718.1, read as the reverse complement.
GAAATGTCCCAAAGTTCCTTACGTACAACCCCATTAAACGATTTTTCGAGATCATAAAACCACAGAAAATCTTCTGTTCCATATCCAGATGCTTTTCTGTGTTGTTTCGGTACGAAAACACCTGATCCATACATCTTCTATCAGACCTGAAATCACCTTGAGCCTCCCACAACATTCTATCGGATATCCCTTGCTTTTTCCTTTCAACTATTTTTACAAACACTTTTGATGCTAAGCTGATCAAACTGATGGCCCTGTGACTGGTGCAGTCCATGCGTAAACCTTTGCCTTTATACTGACCGACTGACTGACTGACTTTAAGGGCATACTGACCGCACACCGCCAATCTTTGGGTGCTCTGGCTGGTCCTCCAGCATTTATTACAAAGGACTCAAATTGAGGCCTGGACGGCAGAACTTTGGTTGATCATCTCAGCTGTATCCATATCTATTACCGCAGCCTTACCATATTTTATGAAACATGTTCTAATTGCCTATTCATCTTCTTTTATCACAATCTTTTATCATAATCCTATCACGTGCCTCCGCTATTTCTGAGCCAGTTGAGTAATAAGACCCAGCGGCAGCATCCTGGTGTTATTCATACAGATCTCTATAAAATTCACACCACTGTTTTAACTTGTCATCCATGCTTGCAAGAACATCACTACTCTTAGATTTAATTTTGTTTTTCTATTAATTCTATAGGCAGACGAATAACTCCAAGAGAGTTTAGTGTTCATCTCGAAATTTTTGCCTAACCTCTCTTCTAGTTTCATACTATCTCTTTCACGCTTTTTTATCACTTGGTGATATACTTGTAATATTGGTAAATTTCTTTCTTCAAGTCGGTCATACTATCATTTGATTGCAAACATAATACATAGTCAAGCCAGGCTCTCTTCTTTCTTTCAACTGAACCTTTTACCTCCTCATCTCACAACGAGCCACCATTCATTGACTTGTATATCTTTGCACTCCCACATACCTCTTTCGCGACATCTACAATACTATCTTTCAAAACATTCCAATATTCATCCACGTCTAAGTCCGGTAGTCACAGACTATCCAGCTTGTCTAGGACTCTCATACATGCTTCCTATACTCAGGTTTCGCAACTTTTCACTCTAAATCTTTTCTAGCCCTACACATGGAACACATACTCTCTAATGATTCCACTGCTTAAATAGCCCCTAAACCAGCTAATAACCAAATATTGGTCTATGTTTCGGGCCCACTCTAGGTACATTAAACACTTTCGCAGCCGACTTTCAACCAAAACCAAATTTATCAAAGTCAGGTAAGGAAGTTTCTAAACTTAAATTTCCTAAACGAATTAGTAATGTTTCCTATTTTTAAAATGTACAGTTGGTGCACATGGTGACGTGGGCTCGCGTGACGCCTCCGGAAGCGCTGGCGTACTTCAGCCGTCAGTTCCCGCCACACCCGCTGTCCGCCCAGGCGGCCGTCGCCACGCTCACGTCCTACCCCTCCTCCGCGCTGCTGCTCTACATACCGCAGCTGGTGCAGGCGCTGAGACACGACACGGTCAGTAGTACTGTATACACTGGCACACTTCAGCCGTCAGTTCCGGCCGGACACACTTGGCGTGGATTACCTATAAGTTATAACAGTAGGGGACATTTTGTTTACATTGACGATTCAAACTCTTCGATTCTTATTCTTTGGAAACAAGCGCTCCCTTATTTAGCCCTAATAGATGTGTTAATTTTTTTAGATGGGATACGTAGCAGAGCTGATCAAATCTTTGGCCAAGAAGTCTCAAGTGGTTGCGCATCAGTTGATTTGGAACATGCACACGAATATGTACACAGATGAAGAAATGCACAACAAAGACAGTGAGTGGTTAATATTCCTTAATTTAATATCATTTTACTTTCGACAGTATAGAGACGTTATAGTTTTAACATACAATATATTTGTGTATCTATGTTTGACAATTTGTTTTTGTTATTTTCATAACTGTTAACTTGTATTTCTTCCGAACAGTCTGATCTCAGGCGGCAATATTTATTATCAAGGACATTTTTAGCATCAAAATTTTCATTCCTAGTGAAAGAAAATTTATGTGACATAGTTAATCATATTACGTAAATAACTAGAGACTCAAATGTGTTTTCGTATAATTATATTGATCAAAAAATACTCTAGTATAAAATATCGTCTCTAAAATCTCTATTATTGAAAAACCAATATGAGGTTTATTCTTTCATTGGCAGATTGTTGCTATTTCATTGAGCTCTAGTTTCGCGTTTTTTTTAGTTCTGCTTGTCAATACTTTCAGCATCATGTTTAAGCGTGACAGTTTATTTCTGATGGTGATTGAGTAGGCGAGATAAGAATTTTGTCATTTGTCCGAACCTTTAGATTTTAAAGAGGCAGCAGAGGAGCTGATATTGATTTCTCGGTATTCATCTTACCGCTTTAATTTTTGTTTATATACACCACCGTTATTTTCAGTAGCAATATTCGACACATTGGAGGCACTCACTAAGAATATCGTAGATTCGCTCTCTGGCCCAGCGAAGGCTTTCTACGAGAGGGAATTCGACTTCTTCAAGCAGATCACAGACATAAGCGGCATTATTCGGCCGTACCCCAAAGGTGCTGATCGAAAACGTGCTTGCTTGGAAGCTCTTAAAAATGTTAAGGTAACTTACCTTTAAAAAATATTTCTCTCAATAAATGATATCGATGAATTTGTTATTTTTAAACAAGTAGTTTTCAATTAGATTGCGCTGTGACCACTTCAAAAAAAGGCTCCAACTTGCGCCCCCTCTGTTAAAAAATTCGGAAAATGTTACGACACTGGTCAAATTTTCTGCAGTTTTAAAACTAATTTAAGTAACTTTAAAACTTTATAAACAGTAAACTTTGGATTTTTTGAAGTTTACTCCTTAAGAAACGATTTGAGTTATAAGGCCCGGTACGGAAATTTTATGAGGAGTAAAATCGAGTGAAACACGAAAAGTTGAGGCGTTACGTAGAAAGTAGGATTGAACGTGTAAAAGAATGAGATGGAATACATTACACAGCGTATCTCATTCTCGGGATC
>NJDD01003718.1:22878-40691 GCA_002245505.1 Calephelis nemesis | reverse complement strand
GTATTGAAGCGATTACAATTAAGACTGATAACTGCGCTAACCAGAACCGTAATATAATAGTTGCAGCATGTTCGTTGATAGTATTTTGGAAATTTCCCAACATAAAGTGCATAAACCACAAATTTCTTTTGGATATACCTAGACCATGTTCACCCAATGATCGAAAGAAAAAAGAAGCGTCTGGCAACCATGGACATTACAATACCTCACGACTGGGTACAGTTCAAAAAAACATGTGCGGACCGCAACCTGAAAGCGTTTGGTGGCAGTTTCGCAGAAAAAAACGTGTATCCCTATTTTATAAAACTAACTTTAATGATTATGAGTTTGAAGAAGTTGTTCTGAAGAAATTTGAAAAAGGTTGATGTGCCTATCCCTACAGACTTACCCAATGTGTGTCAAGATGAAAAACCAATATCTTCGGCAAAAAACCGTGACCTTCTAACTCTAACTACTTGGATACCTGCACAATCCCATAGCTATTATAAGAACTTAAAGCACCAGGAAGAAGTGTGTGGAGGCCCAGAACATATTGACCTGTACACGCAGTAGAAAATTAACTTTATCCAGCTTCATTCAATAATTATTGTATATAATAATAAATTATACATTTAATTGTAATCTTTTAAATTTGTAATCTTAATTGTTTTATTTTATATTATTATATTACATTTTTTTGATTTATTTTTAATCGTATATCAGTAACAGAAAAGTTCAGTCTTGACTTGTAGGTCCTTTACTTTAACTGTGGAATTTACATTTTTGTATTGACTTAGAAAGCTCAAAGCTTCGAGCTTCCTGGAGTATTTGAAAAGATTTTAAATCACTAAGTTTGAAGTAAATAGTTTATTAATTAAGATGTCTTTTTGTTAGTCAAATAGAAGAAAGACTGATTAATGTTTTAGGTAACATAGTAAAAAATAATATATTTGATTGTGACTTTTTATGTACAGTCATTTGCATATCTACATAAACATAATCTATGCTACGTATTGATATGAAGTACTATCAGGACTTATTTAACAATACGCCATATAACAATCAAATAAACTCAGTACCAGAAGGTCAGATATAATGCATACTAATGTCATATGTTCGCAACCAAAAATAAATATATTTTTATTTACTAGGGTTAAATAGTAATATGTTAAGGTCAGACCTATTTACTTGAACATTTTTAGAGGATATAATGACACATTTATACATACGCAAAGAAAAAAGTTATTGAAATTACCAAAGTATTGAACCATTTAATCTGTTGTTTATAAATGCCATGAATATTTTACACAAATGTTTATGTCATATAGTCCGATTAAATCATCATACCAGCATATTTCTTCCCTAGCATTGAATTTTCTGAGCCAAATAGTCTTATGTCAAAATCATAACAATTAAAAAAGTAAAATTCATAGAGGCTTTTGGTCTTATGTTGATATATCATGTTTGGATTGCTTAAGAATCTTAAAAAATGGGTCTGATGTAACTACTTTCGGATATAAATTCAATGAAAACTAAGTATGTAAAGGAAGAACGGGTAAAAAAATGTTCAGCTTCGAATCTTCAATAACCAAGAATCAATTATTACAGCCGTTTATTCCACTTAGTTTAAAGTAATAGAACGAAAATGCATACATGATGTTTGTTTTTGGTCTCCTGAAAAGTTGAAGAAAAGGACATCGGGCCAAATGGTTCTGATGTCGAGAGTTTAACCTTTGTATTTATTTGTGTATTAAGCTTAGTGCATTAAATATGTAGAATAATTTATTTTGCTAACCTCGTATAAACATTGTGACTGTTGTGGCAAGAAGTCTTCCACATGACACAGAATGTAATAAAGCCTACCTAATGTTCCCACTGCCCACCACTGCGACCAGACCACAAATAAGGTATTAAGTCATTTGGAAGACTTCTCATCACAATAGTTACACTGCTTACCCAAAAATAAGCAAAGTAAAGGCTCATTCTACATTTGTTACAATGGATTTCCGGAAAGTAACACCTGATTAATGAAATATTCATTAAATATGTACATATTCCTGAAATCATGATATGAAGTCTCCATTTCTCAGCTTCTGGAATAATGTAAAAAGTTTCCTGTTTATTCAAGTACTGCAGTCGGTTTAACTATAGTCACGAAACAGCCGAAAACTAATATATGCTATTGAAATTAATATGGAATAGCAAACTTGGCTGTTTAGGTATCTTTTGTATCAATTAAAAAAATAGAATTAAAAAAAAGATGTGTGGCACTCGGAGACTGCCGCGGTAAAGCTATTGTATAATCACCGTTGTGTCAGTTGGAATGGGGGTTTTAGGTTATTTTCGTTACGGAATACGAGTATCTCGATTTGGTCTTCACGCTGAAGACCCGCGATAGAAGCAATGCAACAGCTTAAAAGTTGGATTTAGTGTTCAATTATCGCATACAATTTAATACCAAAGTTCTCCATGTGGTGGCCTGAATGTAGTTCTCTTAGTAGTCTGTGAGTACAAAAAATAAATTGCCATTGGCAAGGACCAACTCAAGGTTGGCATTGTACTATCTTTTCCTTTGTCTATGGGCAAATTTGTTTTATCATTAAAAAAAATTGTGTTGTGGAAGTTATCTTTCAATAACGTAAAAAGGGAACCATTTTAAGGAATATATGTAAATAAAAGAGCTTTGATTTTAGTTTGAATGGGCTTGGCAGAATCCAAACAAAACAACTAGACTTCAACATCTAGATCTCAAGAAGTTACCTCGAAAAGAGTCTGAGTTTCAGTTCAAATTGAGAGTGTTGTCTGAAATGTTGAGGGTAGGGCCTTGGTATCGTCTTCCTCTTGTTATACGATGGCTGGAAGAAGAGTATTTTGAAGAATTTCCGGTAAGTTTTCAATCTACACAAAACAGTAAAAATAAAATAGTTCAATCTATACTTCTAATAAATTCGTAGAGAGAGTGAATTCTGTAAATTGAATTGATATTTAAAAAAAAACTAGTTCAGTTTGTCAGAATCAGTAGAATGTTGTTTTTCCCATTTTCATAAGAAGCTTCTCCCGACAATAACTAACATAATAGAAAAAAGATGGGTTGCACACCGGGAGTGCCGGCAGAAGTGAAAACTTGAATATTAACGTTGTGCAATTTTGATATTTTGGAATGGTTAAGGAATAATTTAGCACGAATTGCTTTAATTATCAATATTAAAGTACTATAATTTATGTGGTAGCATACAATATTCATTTATTGCGCTATCATACACAAACATGTCAATTTATATTACATTAAATGTTTGACACTTCAGAACTATAACAATTATTTTACATTAAAAAGTTTATCTCTTACAAAAATCATCCATCAGTCATCATCATTTATTTCAATGACTTTTTCATCATTATTATCACCAGAACCATCAACTTATCAGGAAAACGTTTCAGTACAAATATTATTTTTATATCAATAACCTGCGTTTTACTTGACTAAAACTCGCTTAAGTAAGACTACTTGACGGTTAGGAGTGTCGTCATATTACATATCTGTATTACGAAAAGTGAGCGTCTACACATAGCTTATTTTTTTTTATCGACCACTAGTCTTAATAAATAAATAAATACATATCCCTGGACAAGTTACACGAATTGAATCTATATCTAAAGTAAGCGAATTATATGCTTGTGTTAGTCAATGATTCTAATACATAAAATACTTAAATAGATACCAGAATAAATTTAATAAACACCCGGACCCGGAAATGCAGACATCTAAATGTTCATCACACAAATGCCTGCCCTCGTCGGGAATCGAACCCGAGCCTCGCGGTCGGTCGATGTAGTTAGGCGTGTACGCTAGCCACTCGACCAACGAGAGGTCAATCGAGGCTAGGGGCCGACCCGCAGTGATTTATGCGACTGTTTTACACTCACTCGTGCTGTTATTATCCATTGCGAATCCTATATTGGTTTCCTATATTTATCCTATATTGGTACCACCGCCTTATCTATTTCTGCCGGTATAACGTCAGCACTTGCCGTTGACGTGTTCCGGTTGGGAGGAGCCGAAACCGGTTGCCTAAACCATAAAAATAAAAAAACACATATTGTGGAAAGTACAAGTGTTTGTATATAAATTGTATTGGCGACGCACCATTACCACCTTTGGTGTCTCTAGGCGGCGTGAATTTCTTACAATTAGGAAATCCATCTGCTTGTTTGTCTTTTAATCAGAAGTCCCGGTGCTAGTGACGGTAAGCCTATTCTCGCCTTTTGCGAGCTGCCTGGCACAGGAGTCAGGAAAGCAGATGGTCTATTCTGAAAAGGAGCCCGGACCAACACGGGAAAAAGCGAGCGCCAAGTGAATGAAGTTCGCTGGGTCGGCTAGAATAGAATGAGTACTTAATAAACCTAGAAAAAAGCCAACTCTTTCATTAAAAGTCAGCAAATAGCAAAGCATCTGTGATATTTCAAGTGCTACACTTGAAGTATCACGCAGCAAGATGCGTTGGATAACCGTTGGCTACACTTGAAGTATCACTGATGCGTTGGATAACCGTTGGCATCGATGATTCTTTACTATAAAACAAAAAATACGCAGACGTAGTTTCGGCCAACACCTTGTTATTTTAACATCGGCTAAGTACAGTTAATGTTTGACCGCGTCGTTCAAGGGTTTGCATACAACTACCAACCGCAAGGCTCGGGTTCCCGATGGGGACAGCATTTTTATGAACATTATAGTTGTCTGTATTTTCGGGTCTGGTGTTTATTAAATTATTGGTATATATTAAAGTATTTGTATGTATTAATATCATTGTCTTATACACCAATAACATAAGTATAGAATTAGCTTACTTTTGGGTTACCTCAATTTGTACAATTCGTTCAGAGATATTTATTTACTTTTTATGGTTACGAAGAAGTTGTACGACAGCCGTGTTTCCTTATCATTGCCTACGCGACAATAATTCATTAGATTTTCCTTCTATTGAATATAGTTCACTCCTAATGTCTAGTGGTACAGAGCAGCGGTAGGCAACCTTTAAGCTGTCAAGAACCACAATGCGGCAAAATAAACTAAAGGTGGGCTACACTTGTGATATTAACTCTAGAAGCCAAATATAGCTTTAAATAAATAAATATACCTGGACAAGTTACACAAATTTAATCTAACCCAAACAAAGTAAGCAAATTATATGCTTCTATTATGGGTGTTAGTCAACGATTTGTAATACATAGAAATACTTGAATAGATACCAGACCTTTGTTGACCATTGTTCGACCAACGAGGCGGTCAAACAATGTACTATGTATCATATCCCATATGGTCATATCCCATAGAAAAAATGAAAATGGGCGCAGATAACGTTCTTATGGCTGAATTTAGAGTACATACGACATATATTACACAGTAAACCGCGGAACATTTATTTTAAGATTTAAAACTTATTTACAAAATATTCACGGGCCGCAAGTAAGACGTCCGTGACGTAGGGCCCACGGTAACNNNGGGCGCGGGCCGTGGGTTGCCGACCGCTGGTTTAGAGGGAAGTTTTTTCGGAAGTGGTATCGTTTGAAAATGGCCTCTGTAACTACTATAATCTAGCTTTTTAACTGTAAAAGTATTTAGAAAACGTTTCAGTAATTAGTAAGACCACTGCTGGTACAATGCGCTGCAGCTATTGGCCCGGTCGAAGCACTACCTTACCTATTCCTGCTGTCATAATGACTGTCATGTTCCGGTCGAGAGGGTAGGGTTGCCGGTAGACTTGCACAGTATCAGCATCAGCGACGTACCTGTAATATCTACGGTATTTATATGTCACGGTTGTCTCTTACCATCAGGAGAACCGTGTTCTTGTTCGCTGGTCTCTCACATCAAAAAAGTTGTAAAGTTTGATAACTAATTAAAAAAAAAACGACGGGTTGCACTCCGGCAGTGCCGACAGAAGTGAAAACTTGAATATTAACGTTGAGCATTTTTAATATTTTGGAAATTAGGGAATAATTTTGCAAGAATTGCTTTAATTATCAAAATAAAAGTACTATCATTTATGTGGTAGAATACAATATTTGTTTATTGCGCTATCGTACACAAACGTGACAACACGAACGCCCTGCCCCGTCTAAACGAAACAGCAGACGCAGGCATACATTTTCGTCGCGCCGTAGAAAGAGAGGGGGATACTTCCTCTCCTACGCTGCGCTGGCTGTTCACTCTCCATCCGTCTTACGAATTTTCGATCAGGTCACATGTCCTGACGCGAGTTTAGAAGTTTTTACCCATTCCAAAAAAAAACTGCACAACGCCGCTCAAGAAGTTGTTACTTCAAAAAGTAATATTTTTTTCTTTATAAAACAATGACGATTTCTTTCAGCCAGATCGAAAGCCGCCACACCATATGACAGTAGTCCACGGCCCAGTTAAAAGTAGTAAATTAAAAAAACTCAAAAGCACGCCTGGTACTATTGAATGCCTATTGTGTTCAAATTACTTGAAAGATAGCGAAAAGTTGTCTTGCACGAATACAAACTGTGACCTTGTTTCACATGTAACTTGCCTGGCGGATGTGTTCTTAGCACCAGGGGAGTATGTCCCTATTGAGGGAAAATGCCCTTTCTGTGATACCAGCCTGGTGTGGGGAGATTTAGTCAGGACGCGGAAAACTTATATCGATTCTGCGGAGGAAAAGGCGGGAGATGAAAGCGATGATGAAGTTATTTGTACTCAAGATAAAGTGTTTGTTGATAATAATTCATGGTTCTTAGATTGTGATGATTTATGATTAAAAGTATTTTACCTGATTTTTTCATTTTTATTAAAGCTTTCTTGTCCCAGTGATATTCGTTCCACTCGTTTAGTTTGTGTGGGAAAAAATGAAGAATTATTTTTCTGTTTTCCTTGTAATTTTCCTGATTTTTCTCTTCGTGATAACCTTACATATAGACGAGCTGTTGCCCGCGACGTTGCCCGCGTGGTCCCACAGGAACATTGTTTCGGGATCCTATCCTATGTGTCGATCCAAGTTACCCTCTAGGTGTGTACCAAATTTCATGAAAATGCGGTTCAGCAGTTTTTGCCTGAAGGAGTACCAAAAAAACAGACAAACTTTCGCATTTATGAGATTAGTAAGATAAATAGGATACCTTCTTAGACTATGTTTGCAACAAAGGTGTTATGGATTTGTTGCCATCCTTAAGTTTGAAGCTTCTTATCATTTTCCCAATCACAATCCAGTGGTCATTCCTGCATGTCACCCCCTAGTTTGTCCCCCCCGGTGTCAAGCGGGAATTTTTCTAAAAAAAATTCCCGCATGTCACCGGGGGGGACAAACGGGAATTCAGAAAATAAAATTCCCGTATGTCATCCCCTGGTCTCACATGAAACTAACTATTAAAAATTAACATGAAAACTAATATCTTTACATGCATGGAAATGAATATTTGTTTTTGAACTATAGATAGAAAAAGAACTATTTGGAGTTACATATTTACGAAAGTTAAATTTTTTTGGCCAAAAATGCATCAACAATAAATTTTAACTTTTTATATTTTCAAAAGCAAGAGATTTTAAACATAAAATTTTCATTCAATTTAATCAAAAGTAAGTAAGATTTTTATGACATTGGAAGGCAATCAAGAAGACGGATGTTAAGAAATTAACGCCGCCTAGAGACACCAAAGGTGGTAATGGTGTGTTGTCAACCTGAGGTCGGGATGTTAGGCCTTGAGCAAAAGTAAATTTACCGGCTACCTTACCCTCCGAACCGAAACACGTCATGACGTTATGGCGGCAGAAATAGGTAAGGCGGTGGTACTAATCCGGGCGAGTCGCTGCTAAACTCTAACACCTAGTCAGATGTCACGGTGTTAGTGATGGTGAGCCTATGTATGTCCTAATCATGACTATTATTTGTAAAACGAAAGATGTCTTTTCGAAGTTTAATTTTAATTCACTAGCTCATAATCACAGAATACTTAACTTAATTTATTAATAATATTTATAAATTGGGCTAAATAGTAGATTGTCCTATTGATGAGGCCCTTCTATGATGATTTTATCCAAATAGAACAAAGAAACCTACTATATTCTATATTTTAAGCAGTTGAAACAATAAAGGACGAGTATTTTAATATTCGGTAATAAATTTATATTAATAATGTGTAATAAATTGTTAATTTTATGATGGAAAGGTAAGGCAAATTATTTAAGTTACTTATAAAAAACTTTTTAAAATATCTAATTTCAAACCTTATGTAAATTCAATTTATTGAAAAAGAACCCTGAAAGATATAACCCTTATAAAAAAAATGTTCATGAATCAATTCCCGATTGTCACCGGTTTGTCCCCCCCGGTGACATGCGGGTTTTTTTTTAAAAGAATTCCCACATGTCACCGGCGGGGACAATCTAGGGGGTGACATGCGGGAATGACCCCAATCCAGTCTTTGGCGTACCTACTTAATTAAGTAGTAAGTTACCTCCCTCCAAATTGAAAAAAAAAACAGTAACTTCGCAGAAATTTCAATGATAACTGATATCATCACCAAGTATTTTGCTTGCTAAGTATTATACCTATTTCCGCTAACTAATATAGTCTTTTTACAATGATATACAGACTATAATATCAGCTTCCTATTACTCCTACCTTAGTCCATGTTTATTAATAAGACGGCAAGTGCTTGTATTCCTAGGCTTTCGCGCATGAATTGGACTGATTTAGCCTGGTTTTATTTTTTCACCAATGAGTCTGAAGAGGCACATACTATGAGTAAATTAACGAATTGCGACCTGGTGACTAATATACTTTCACCCTCAAAGAACGTATCACTTACGGAGACCCACTTTTGCTCAACATGGCTAAGTATTCTCGAATTACTTACCTGATGATACCTGCATGATTAAAAATATTATATGTCGCTGCTATGTGTGCGCGTGCTTGTGCTTGTGCGTGTGCGTGTGCGTGTGGGTGTGGGTGCACAAAATAAAATAACGTGCTCCCGTGTGGGTCCAGGTCCGCTGAGTTAAATAGACCTCCAGACTGCCTGGCAGGTCGTAAGAGCGTAGGTTAGAGTAGGTGCTCTGGTTGTTCCTCGCCTACCTCTTCATGGATAAAGGCACAAAGATTGTTTACTTTAATTGCTCGAGGTAACATAACAATAGGGTAGGTTTCAAGTAGACTTTTATTGATGTAAGAAACAAACACAACACTGAGCTTTTCCTTGGCAGACTCATGTTACCACACTCTGTCTCTATATCTTATTGTCACTTTTTTGTTACCACACTCGGCCTCTATTGTTATTATCACTTTTTTGTACTTAATAAATTTTATATAAATATACATTTATAAACACACACACATATATTAAAATTATAATTACAGAAATTAAACAATTATTAATAATATCTGTGTTGTCAGATATTATTAATAATTATTGTACTGTGATAATAGAATACTTCTTCTTCTTCTTCTTCTTTTGTGGATTTCGCCAATGTCTACGTGTTGGGTAAAGGACGGTACAATAAATAGTTACCACGGAAATCTTGAATGTTCGGTATTTATAATACTTATGTTGTTTATTGTTAATTAAACGTTAATAATCCACTAGAAGGGTGTTTAAGAGTACCTAAACTGACATATCCTATTAATTCAATTTTCAATTTGCACGAAATCGATATTCAAGAGCAGGTACAGACAAGTAAAAGCAAATGTTAAGTGACATTATTGAAGCGAGACGTGACTTAATTATCGCGTGACATTATTAAGTAAGTAGGCCGACGTCGAAATTGAACTCGAAAAAGCCGAAGCAATTAAAATAAAATCTTATATTGAAGACCAGATACATACGAGCTGATAAGTTTCCAATCTATATAAAATGCGATCACTCATATATTTATGGCATACCAGCTGTTCCGGCGAACTACTTTTTACTAAGTGGTAGAGTTTCGCAGCGACTCGCCCGGATTGGTACCACCACCTTATATATATATGTACCTATGTATATAAGGCAATCCTGCCGCCATAACGTCCAATGCTTGCCGTTGACGTAAGGTTCGGAGGGTAAGGTAGTCGGTAAACTTATTTTTGCTGGAGGCCTAACATCCCGGCCTCAGGTTGGCAACGCACCATTACTACCTTTGGTGTCTATTCGGTGTGAATTTCTTACCATCAGGAAATCCGTCTGCTTGTTTGCCTTTCATTATCATAAAAAAAAAGAAGTTTATTCCACCCGTTCAGTTTGAATGGCAAATATTAAAATGTTTTTCTTAGTATTCTCGGAGTGGAACTAGATGAAAAGTATCCTATGTCAGTTTCCAGGTTCTAAGCTGCCTCCCTATCAATTTTCAGACAAATCGGTTACGCCGTTCTTGAGTTATGTGTAACGAACATGACTTTTTTTCGAAGTTAGATGAGATGCTTCTTTATAATGTGCTTTGTTATTTCTTGCTGCCATGACGTTGTGTTTCGGTTCTGTCCTATTACGAATAAGAGAATAGCGTTAACGGTAACCTTATGTATGAGGCTTCCCTTGGTTTACGTTGGTGATATACCTTTTAAATCTGTGGTGTCATTTAATTTATTTATTTATTATTTATTAAAATTTATGCACAATATTGTACACAGGTTAAACTTAATGCTATATGGCATTCTCTACCAGCTAACCCAAACAGATAAGAGAAAAAATTAAACGACTAGGGTGCACTTAAAGCAATGATATTCTTAACATTGAATAAACAAAAGCAATTAATTAAACTAACTAAATAAACATACATACTTAATAAGCTCAGTAAATCTGCAAAAAAAGACTTGTATTTAAATTAGTCACCTAGGTACACAAATATAACGTCCTCGATTCCTTGGAATTTCTTCGTCAGATCCAGACTTTTCGCAATGGGATCACCCCGGAAGTATGCTCTTTCAAATAAAAAAGGATTTAATAAAATCGATCCAGAAATGACGGAGAAATCGATTGACATACATAAAAATTATAGAAGTCAAATATATAACCTCATGATTTTTTAAAGTCGGTTAGTATGTATTTTTTTGCCTTTTTTCCTGATGGTAAGACATTCACTCCGCCTAGAGACACCAAAGGTATTGTGGTCCGTTGCCAACCTGAGGCTAGGGTGTTAGGCATCGAGTGAAAGTGACCTTGCCGGCTACCATATCCTCAAAACCGGAACCTGTCAACGGCAAGCACTGATGTTATGGCGGCAGGAATACATAAGGCGGTAGTACCAATCCAAGCACGTCGCTGCAAAACTACTACCTAGATAGATGTCACGGTTTTAGTGAATGTAAGCCTAGCTCGTCTTTTACGAGCTGCCTGGCAGGAATGCAGATTGTCTATTCCGCAAAGGAGCCGGTAACAACACGGGGGAAATTGATTGCGAGAGGAAGGACGAAGCTGCGAGAAACGTCTTGGAGCAGACGCTTTTTTTTAAATTGCTAACCGCGAGATTTTTGCAACTTCACCGGACAATGATGTAGCAGACACGTGTATTCTCCTGCTAGTTTAAAAGTATTTGGTTATCAAAAAATATTCGACACTTGATGAGAAACTGTATTTTATACAATTTAAATATTCTTGTAAGTTATGCATAAGTATTTACATTAAATAATTTTTTACAACTATATAATCATAAATCCTAAATTTTGTTTAAGTTGACAGCAAATTTAGGTATAAAATAAACACATTTCTAACATTTTAAGCTCGTAAAATTTCATCGTCCATTATCAAGTTACGAGTAGGTATTTCAATCTTATCTCAATTACATAAACAATTGATAATACATACAGTTACAAAACATAATATATACTTCATTTTTTTATAGCATTAGAAGGCAAACAAGCAGACGGATTTCCTGATGGTAAGAAATTCCCGCCGCTTAGAGACACCAAAGGTGGTAATGGTGCGTTGCCAACCAAAGGCCGGGATGTTAGGCCACGAGCAAAAGTAAGTTAACCGGCTACCTTACCCTCCGAACCAGAACACGTCATGACGTTATGGTAGGAATAGGTAAGGCGGTGGTACCAATCCAATACACGTTACTATGTCCTAAAAGAACGGTATTGTTTGTTATAAGAAAAACAATAGCTCACGTTTTTCTTTTTGAAATGGCTAATAATATGTTGCTAACCGCGAGGTTTTTACAACTTCACCGGATTATTTCACTAAAAATAATAAGTATATAATGTAGGTTACCAAAATACATGTGAACTTAATATATTTTATTGATTGTCTGCTGCATCTCATGACAGGAAAACTTCTGGATAATTTTGATTAAACTTTCTCTATTTGCTCAGCAATGTTCCAGTTCAAATGGAAGCGGAAATTCCTAAATTCTATTATGATGAGTTGATGCCAGGTGAGTGAATACGGACGTATGTAGTTTGCGTATTTACTTACTAGCATAGGTATTTCCGCACAGTGGGTAGTTACAGTTAGAGACGCTTTTCTCGTTTGATAGATTTGATTGAAGAGGGCCAAAGGGGAATGAATACTAGGCTTGATAAGCTATTGCTTTAAAAGTTTAGTTCATAAAGCGAACTTTTGATAAAAAATTTCACTACTGTATTTTTGCCAAAAATAGATAGTAGTTGGGTAAGATAGCAGCTTTTTATTGGTGCAATATTAAGTCTGCTAGCTTTTGTAGGTTCGTAAATGTTTCTTTAAATAATTGTATTATTTTTACTTGAATAGGTTTATTTAATAAAGAAAATGCAGTAAAGTAGAGAAGTAGAGAAAAGAGTAAAATAGAGTACTAAGGGTCGAATGCGTTTCTTTGATTTACTTGTACTATTATTACTTTAATAGGTTTATTTAAAAAAGAAAAAGCAGTAAAACAGAGAATAGAGTAAAATAGAGCAAGTACTAAGAGAGTAAGAGTATTTGTTATTGTTCAAATTCTTAAAAGTACGAAAACATAGATCAGTATTATTTGTACTGGTTGGTTAATTTAAAAAAAAAGTATCTTCACGTCCATTTCCCACAAGAGGTAAGTAGAGGCACAACCAGGGCACCCTCGACTAGCCGATGTCACTAACTCCCGTAATCTGATAGGTGGCAAGCCTATCGCCAACCAGGCATATGTTCAATCCTGGGCAACGTCATTTTTGTAGAAAATAGAATATACGTATATTATATTTAAATATTTACTCGTTACAAATTGCGAGGTTTTAGAAAGTTAGAAATTTTAACTCTTAATTCTTAAACCTTTTTTATAATTGTTACCAGTAATCCATTTAAAGAGCTGCTCTATTTAACATGTATTTAAATATAAATATAATAAATATAAATATCCCTGGACAACTCACAGAAATTGAATCTAACCTCAAAGTAAGCAAATTACATGATTATGTTATGAGTGCCTGCCCCCGTCGGGAATCAAACCCAAGCCACGCGTTTGATCAGTGTAGTTAGTACGCTAGCCACGCGACCAACGAGGCGGTATTTTTAAGTCTGACAGGTCAGTCTTGCAAGGATGTGGATTGGAGCGAAAATTTTAAAAATCATGACTAACAGCTAGTACTTGTTGAAATCAAAAGAAGAAAATTACTTGGTATCTATTTATTTAAGAATAAATTATAATTTCATTCTCACTTAATACTCTGCGTTGTCACTAAATAATATGGCGTGCGGTTTTTAGTATGAGTTATGATGATGGATTAATTACTGATTTCTTTTTGCATTATTTATAAGAAATAATAGTCCGATCACGTGCATGCGTTTTTTTATCATTTATCCTTTATTTGGCCTAGTATCGGAGTAATCTACGAGAAATACATTTTGTGTAAAGGAAAAACTTAAAATATGCCCAGCACGAGACCCATACACAACGTTTTGCTGTTCCTGTTGGTTGAAGGATTTCCTTGCATATATATCAGCAATAAGACGAAATAACGTTTTTTACCTTAAAATTGTTTAAAATACAAATGTTGACGACTTACCATCTAAATTCATAATGGTAGTGAGTAGGGTTACTCTTGAATCTCGATATCATGCGAATTGGAAATTGGAATCGTACCTATATGTTATTTTTGGTGCTTAAGAACACAGCAATAGAGGATTATTAACACTCTTTCTTTATTTAAATTTTGGCATTCACGTTAGTATTTTGACGTTAGTCAAGTAGAAAATTTCATCAAATTTACCAAAATTGGAATTCAATTATAATTAGTCATAAGTCATAATTCGTCAATAAGTCATGTCAGGGTCTTGTGTAAAGCGGTGACCCCATTACTCAAGCTTATGTAGTGAGATTTGGCGACAACGAGGAAATACACGATACGCTAATTTCTTCATGGTTATGTATTTCATTTGTGCACTTTTACTAAACAAAATTGTACAAAATGCCACCAAAATTGACTAATTTCACTCAATATTAACACAAAATTCTATAATTATGAAAAAACTTCGACCACTTTACTTTCGATGGCGCCAAAACTCCCTTATTAACACTCAGGTACAAGTAAATTCAACAAATCCGATAACATTTTATTGTTTACTATAAACTAATTGTTAATGATTTCCCAGTATTGTGTTCGAAAGTACCTAATCATATACTATATCATATACTCGATTCCAATTTCCAATAATGCAGGAATCGAGTTTCAAAAGTAACCCTACTGATGATGCTTATAGAAATAGAGAAGGTACTACTAATCCAGTTACATTTTTATAAAAGTTATAGTAACATTAAATTTCCTTAGATAAATTATTGCTATGTTTTTTGTGAAAATGTGAATTTTGTAATTAGGTATTATTTGTATAAAAAAATAATAATAGATAGTGACAAAAAAACTCTTAACTATTACGATGACGCTATCATATCTAAAACATTAGTAAAAAAGCTAACGTATTGGGTGATATAATTATAGTTTATTTGTAATAGGTTGTTAATATATACAAGTTTATAAGAGCAGATAAACATTAAAAAAACTTTACAAAGAAAGTGTATCACTGAAATAGTATAAAGAAAGTGTATTACTTTCGGTAATAATTGTAATTACTTTAAGTAATTTGAAATAATGGAATAAATCATAAAAATGATTTGCACATTTACTTTAAAATAATGTTTAATTTAAGCTCACATAATTTCACAAAACTAATTTCAATTGAATTGTTAAACTAAATTACTAAGTACAGATTCATTCAATTACTTAACATTGAAAGTGAATTTTCGTTTCGTTCGCTAAAATAAATAAAACATTTCATTAATTAATCAAATGATTTTCACAATTATTTTAATTGAAATAACTGAGAAAATAACTACATGTTATTGATTAAATTAGCACTACAAGTGATTTTTCGTTTCGGCATTTAAAATAAATAAATGATTTATTAATTATGCTTGTTAATAAATAAATTAGTCATTCTAACTTATCTATTACTTTACTAACTACCAGGTACGTGATTATTTGATTCAACAAAAACAAGCAATGGTAAGTACATACCTAAAAAAAAATGAGCTTCACTAAAATCGATAAATGCATTTTTCATTTGGTATAATTTTTAAACTCTAACGGTAATAAATAACTTACAAATATTTTAATGTGCTACACTCAATAATCATCAAAGATATCTTCACCATCATCATCAAAATCATCGTCATCAGCACCAGGTGGCACAAACGCTCCATTTAACACTTCACTAATAGGTTCTTCAAAACCCATCACCTTGGCTAGTCCGTAAATAAGTCTCATCACCACGAGCCTTGAAAAATCTACCGGCGTGGTTTCCTTCCTTTGTAACGTTAGTTGTTTATTTGTTGGATAATCCATTTTTCTTTTCTTCATTTCACACGTGGAAAACACAAAAAATAGGATAGCTATTGGTAAAATAATCCTCATTTTGATGTCCGGTCTTGTTTTTCTTAGATTATTTTTTCTCACTGCTTTTTACAGCATATTTTTCGTAAGGAAAATCGAACTATGCGCAGGCGCAGCTCGCGGAGCGTTGGTGCGGTCGCGAATGATGGTACAGTGTACCAAGCAGACGCCGTCAACGATATTGTATGTCAAGCCAATATGGATAACTGTCTTAAAACGCGCAACGCTGTCGGTCGCATAAATAATTTTTACCGTTACTTCATGGAGGCTTGAAAAGTCTTTTGGACTGCAAATATAACTAAGCACCACTAAGTTACTTTGAAGTGAAACTACTTCTGTTTTACCCGAATTTCAAACGTTGAAAATGCTTACTCACGGTGGTAGTGTTTATTGGAACATTGGAAGAGTGGTGTAGTGGTGAAGGTGGTATAATAATATGAATGAAACATATTGATTTATGTAAAAATAGGTAGGTTTCTCTCGAGTTAGTCCGGGTCCGCTATCTGCCTTACTGCCAGGTAGCTCAAAAAAGGTGAGCACAGGTTAATATATAGGTCAGTACCAATACGACCACAGGTGGCAGAGTGCTGAGCAGCAACTTGCCCGGGTAGGGTTAGGTTATCTATTCTTGCCGCCATAATGTCTGTCATGTTCTGATTCGTAGGGTAGGGTAACCTTCAGACTTGCACAATACGCCTAACATCCCAGCCACAGGACGCTGTCCTATATGGTGTCTATAGACCAAAGTTGTCTCTTATTATCAGGAGTCGTGTGCTAGTTCGCTGACCCCTTACATAAGAAAGGTGTATGTAGGCTTTGCTTAAGTTGAGCATACTTACCTACATATATCCCATTCACCATCAATCTGAACGCCGCGCCTTGTTGGTCGAGTAGGCACTTGACGTACACGCCTAACTACACTGACCAACCGCGAGGCTCGGGTTCGATTGTCGATTCAGGCATTTGTGTGATGGATATTTAGATGTCAGCATTTCTGGGTCTGGGTGTTTATTAAATGTATTCTGGTACCTAGGTATGTAAGTATTTCCATGAATTAGAATCGTTGGCTAATTAATACCTATAGCAAACATAATTTGTTTACTACAAGGATATTTCTTTATTTATATATTCAAAAAAGGTTTCTAAAAAATTCTGTTTCTAAAGGGGTAAGATAGACAAAGAAAGTAAAAAACTCAATGTCGGCGTAGTCGCTAGAAAAAAAAATTAACCTATACAGACTGACTCCTCGAAATAAGCATTGAAAAGTAGACTTTTAATATTTTTAGCTTTAGTGTCAAAGTAATATATACATCTTATCGGAAAATCTCTAAACTTGTTGGCTTTCCAAGTGAGGAAAATTTTGGAAAATCTACACACATATCTTCACTCCAAGTCCCTCACGTATTTGTAGAGAGTAGGTATCGGTTTCCCAGTGATCTGCTTAGGTTGCTCCACATTCTTTATTCTTTCAAAGCAAATTCTCATAAACATTGTAAATTAATTTTTTTATCTAGACACATATTCTAGATATTGAATTAAAAAAAAATAAGCTGTGTGCGATAATTAATTTAAAACAAAAAATAACTAGGTATTTACTTAACACAAACTCCAGTATTTTTATTTATGTTTATTATGATTTAAAAGTATCTTCACGCTCATATCCCCGAAGAGGTAGGCAGAGCACAACCAGGAACCCACGACTAGCCGAAGATATTAAAGTCCCACCATGTGATAGGTGGCAAGCCTATCGCCAACCGGGCACATATACAATTTCGAGCAAAATTTATTTTTGTTAGAAAATTGGAAAACCCCACTCGGGATTCGAACCCGGGACCTCATGCAGTCAAGTTCAACAACAGTGTCTCTAGACAAATGGCAAACGCTTCCTATCTATTCTATTCTAACAAACATTAACGCCTTAGCAATATCGATCATCAGTTGGTAGCCAAATGTACTACGAGATAGCGAACGCTTATTCTATTCAATCGCTACCATAGTTGTTTATGT
>NJDD01003717.1:50470-70829 GCA_002245505.1 Calephelis nemesis | reverse complement strand
GGCGTTCGATAAGGTCTGGCACAACGGCCTAATCTATAAGCTCTACGAAATGGGCTTGCCAGACAGACTAGTTCTCATAATACGAGACTACTTATCAAATCGCAAATTCAGATTTCGTGTAGAAGGTACAGGTTGGCAACGCATTAGTCATTCCAAAAAAAAAAAAAAAAAACGCTAGCCGTCAGTGCAGTGCGAGCTTTTAACCGCGCAACAGCCTCAAAAGAAGAGAGGTGAAGTAGTCCTCAAGCAAGAAAAAATCTCTCCTGGTGGTAGCCTGCCCAGTAAGAATAATAGTATAGCGGTTTCCTCAATAAACGAAGATTAGAAAACCTACTTCAGTGGTTGTTCATTCGGGTGGCTGGTGTTCTTTTAAGAATATACAGGCCACTTGCTCCGCCGAAGCTGACCTATCCCGTTTCGTTATACTGTTGTGCGCACAGTGCCATTTACTATCCTGTTTCGTGTAACGCAAGCGCTGTCGCACACAGAATCTTACTTGCATCACTGCTTACGCACGTACATTGCGTTGTAAAAACAATGACGAAGTTTTTGTTAGAACTATAGCTACGTATTTCTAATAAGCGATTTTCATGTGTATCAGTTTTGTTCGAGATCGAGAATCTTGAGTTTTTTATATCAAAGAAAATGTCCCAAAAATATTTTTTTTTATGATATTGGAATGGCAACAGTCATTTTGCCGTCATTTGAGCGTTATACGCTTGGATCTTTTATTTTTGCGCCAGCTTTCAAAACGTAACCAAATTTTGCGACAACCCTACTTTTTAAGAATAGCGCGCATTTGGACAGGCCGAGACGGGGCGCTTCGCAGCGCCATTGTCAGCCTAATTGTTGCATTGGTTGGTTGGAAATGTGCCCGATTGGCGTTAGGCTTGCCACCTATCACATGGTGGGACTTAGTGTCTTCGGCTAGTCGTGGGTGCCCTGAATGTGCTTCTGCCTACCTCTTCGGGGATATGGGCGTGAAGATACTTCTACAATAAAGGATTAAAATAAAATGAATAAATAACAAGCATAAAAATATAGAAAAAGTCGCTAAAATAGAGTCGGTAAAAACACACTAGTTACAGTGCAGTGTAATAATAACACAGGGACTTACATAATGTAGTGCTTTTTAAAATTTTTATGTTCCACACTTAAAACATATTTTTTAATTATACGATTAACCACTTTTACTGCAAGTTAAAGGTTGACTGTATTTTATTTTACTTTTTAAATTATTTATTTTCCTGCTTCATACAACAAATTTACACATTTTTCGTATAAATAGATATAACAAATAAACATTCTCAACAAAAACACGTTTATTTTGCCTAATTACAGAAATCGATTAGTAAAGAAAGGTCATCTGAGCCTTTACCTACCATGAATTTGGTATAGATTACGTTCGGTAAATTACGTGTCGAAATCTATGACACTTTTGGTCTAAAAATGTGTTTCTCTTAGTTACCAATAGAGGCGCTGTTCAAAGTTTTCATCCAAATAATTTAAAGAGACGGTAGCGGATATAGTAAACTTGACAAGTCGTAAATTTATAGTAAGGGCCCTGAGCGTTATCATAAGTTGATATAGATTACGTTCGGTAAATTACGTGTCGAAATCTATGACACTTTTGATCTAAAAATGTGTTTTCTTAGTCACCGATAAAGGCGCTGCTCAAAGTTTTTATACAGAGACGGCAGCGAGTATAGTAAACTTGACAAGCCGTAAACTCATGGTAAACGCCCTGAGCCTTTACCATGAGTTGGTATTGATTACGTTCGGTAAATTACGTGTCGAAAT
This sequence comes from Calephelis nemesis, assembly GCA_002245505.1. Classification (NCBI taxonomy): domain Eukaryota; kingdom Metazoa; phylum Arthropoda; class Insecta; order Lepidoptera; family Riodinidae; genus Calephelis; species Calephelis nemesis. The sequence continues at coordinate 69,029 of NJDD01003717.1, read as the reverse complement.
CTATGACACTTTTGATCTAAAAATGTGTTTTTTGAGTCACCGATAGAGGCGCTGCTCAAAGTTTTTATACAGAGACGGCAGCGAGTATAGTAAACTTGACAAGCCGTAAACTCATGGTAAGGACTATGTCATCAATAACTATTATCATTTCTTAGACGCATATTACACAGTTGATTTTACTGTCAGTTTTACCACAGTCAACGTCAGAACATCTTATCCTATTAATATTATAAGGCTTCATCGGGCGTAGTTAGAACACTTTACACGATAACTTTAAATATCTTGATAAGAAAAAGTAAAGTATCTTCACGCCCATATCCTCAAAGAGGTAGGCAGAGGTGTAACAAGGAACCCACAACTAGCCGAAAACACTAAATTCCACAATGTGATAGGTGGGAAGCGTATGACCAACCGAGCACATAATACCCAATCCCGAGCAACGTTATTTTTATTAACCCCAGACGCAAAACGAGGGGTATTATACGTTTTACGCGTTTGTGTGTGTGTGTGTGTTTGTCAGTGGCATAGTAGCTTCTTAGCTGATGGATGGATTTGATGCGGTTTTTTTACCCACGAGGGGACGGTGTACATGCTTTTGAGGTGTGAGGATGTTTGTGCAAACTAAACCATTTGCGCTGTAGCATGGTGCGGGTGACAGCTGCCTGTTTGACGTTGACGTCTGTCAAGAGCACATGCCTAGGGATGGGACTTTATTCTTATTCACATTTATCGATAACGATTCTCGCAGGATAAATCTAGTTACCTCTGATATTGTAACGAAAGTTAGTGTAATACACAGTTGTACAGTATAATTTATCAAAAAAAAAAAGTATATTTCACAAAAAGTGCACAAGACGAACATTTAAAAACGAGATTTAGACGAGACCATAAACAAAGTTTTACCAGAATATTGGTTGAAGTTTGTCAAGAAAACGAAAAGGTATAACCATTACGATAACCATAACCATAACCATAACGATAAACATAACGATAACCATAACGATAACGATAACCATAGCTATAACCATATCCATAGCCATAGCCTAGATATACTTTTGCTCGAAGCCTAACATCCCGATCTCAGGTTAGCAATGCACTATTACCACATTTAGTGTTTCAGGCTATTAAATTATTTTTTAATTTGTAGAAAAGTTCATTTTGTATCTAACGTAGACAAGCAACTCTTACTGCACTGTGTGTGATGTAGTTTTCATTTCATCAGCGAAATGCTCGGTTCCTATATTCTAAAAACTAGTCGTTTTGATAACGAATGGTAGCTCTTTATATCAATAGTAAAGTCTAACTACGGTTGCTCGTTTTTGGTAGTTAACTCTGCATATTTTGGGAAAACTGCGAATAGCTAAACTTTTGGATTACGTTTCGTTCATTATTTATAGGAATCGGTCATAATGGTGAAACTGGAGTAAACCAAAGGTTTTAGCAGAAACCGCACCGCTGACGATACACCGTCGATGACTGAAACTATCGATTTTTACTACATGCATGTGAATGAATAAGCATACGAATGTATATACGCTACAGAAACCACAAAAACATTTTTTACAATATTTATCTGTCTGTTGGTCCCAGCTTATCCCTAAAAAGTCTGAACCGATGTTATCGGTACTTTCACTGGCAAGTAGCTGATATAATAAGGAGTAACGTAGACTATTTTAATTTTAGAAAAATCTAAATTAACTGAATAACTTTTTTGGTTAACTTGAAGACGCGGGCACATTTTCGCATTTATATTACTAGATGGGCACATCTAGTAATATTATAAATGCGAAAGTCTGTCTGTCTGTTACGCTTTTACGGCTAAGCGGGAGAACTGATTCTGGTGAATTTTTATTTGTATATATCTAAAACCCCGAATTCAAACATTGGCTACTTTTTCCAAAAATCTACTCCCAAAGGACTATGATATGGGATGAAAGTTTGTAAGAAAATTATGATGAAGTTAACCACAGATGGCTATGGCGAATATCATACTATGCTGTAGCGGTGTGCGGCGATGCGAAAATTAATTTTGCAGAAATTAATGCGTTTTTTTTGAAAATCTTGATTGGTTTACAAAATCCGCCACCACCGCTGCCGTGATGGAGAGGCCCGTGATACCTTGCGGGGTTGTCCCGTTCACGTTTTACGACAAATTTTTGGCCGGTACTATATTTAATTTGATAAAGGTTAATGCTACTAATCACTAACTATACTATCCATGGACAGAAATCCTACGAAAATCATTTCAGTAGTTTTTTTGAGATTATCGCGAACGGACAGACAAGGAGATACGAACGGGGGACTTACTTAGGACTTAATTTATGAAGTGATTAAAATGTTGGTAAAAATACCCCAGTCTCCTAGAGTGGCAGGGATATTAAAAATTGGTTTCATTACTTTACAAATTTGTACAGAGTGTGAATATCGCGGCGCAACTGACATAAAACTTTGCGATATTTCACGTCAATTCAGCTGTAGAGACTACCGTTTGACGTAAAGATTCGATAGTGCTAGCTTATGAACTGCGTTTAATTTTACCATTCATAACTTGCGAATTCGGTAGATAACTATGTCGAGACTGCCACCCCAGGTGATCTAGGTCGTCAGCTCATTTGCAGGTCTTTTATAAGGATCGAAATGGATAGACACATTTTCCGTATTTATTTCACTTTTGAAGATATGTGAGAGCTAACAGCTAAAACGCTAACGAATGCTGGTAGGTACAACTGAGCTAGTCCGATGTAAATCATAAGATAGGAGGCGTAACCATGGAATGCCTGCAAGTAAACCCATCTAGTTAGGACTCATTTGATTCGCCTTTACTAGATCATTAAATGTTAAAGGAAAAGAATAGGCTTAGGTTAAATTTTTAAGAAAAACCACAACCCTTTTGACAAACTTTCACTTAACATATTAAGTAAACGCTGTAGCAAATAGGCCACGGATTGTTATAACTTGCATATCTCTGAAATAGAAAATCAAATATCTGCTTCACCAAAACACTTTTGGTCATATCTTAAAAGTAAGCGTAATGGAGTAAATAGTTTTGCCTGAAATTATAACAGAGGGGAATGTTCTTGCTTCTTCTGGTACAAAGGTTTGTGAGTTATTTCGTCTACAATTCTTAAAATCATATGCTCTTGAAATAAAGTCTAAGGGCCATATCTCACCGAGACGCCATCGCGACGTGGCCAGCGACGTCGCCAACTAGTTCGTATTGAGATGTATGACGGCTAACGCACTTGGCGACCGAATGGCGACGCTTTCGCGGAGCAGGAACGCTAGTCCTAGCCATGGCAACGTCGCTGGCCAAGTCGCCATGGCGTCGCGGTGAGTTATGGCCCTAATGGTAATGACTTCAATCATGTAGAAAGAGAGAGTGATACTTCCTCTGCTACATCGCGCCGGCTGTTCACCCTCCACCCGTCTCACGAATTTTTGTGAATTACGACAACGAAAAATAACCACACAAATTAAAACACATTACTAAACTTCTTAATCAATTTTCGTTTATTCAGTAGATAATATTTACATTTATAATTTTTTTTGATAGTACACGAATATTCTAACATTAACCATCACGTTTTATTAGGTACTTTATAATTGTCATTAAAATAAATAAAACTTGCAAACACCACTTGTTATTTTCCTTTTGTAGAACATTAATTATATACACTTTTTACGTAGTTATCAGAATAATTATACATAAACTATCACGATTTATTATTTTAAATTATTATTAAATCATTAGAAATAAATAAAATTGCAAAAACCGACATTAAATATCCTTGGCATCTATAAAACCTTATTCCTTCTCTGAAAAATATCTTAACGTGTAACTATGATACTTATGAGAAGGTGTCATTGCAAGTAATTAAACATTCGTTGAACACGTGTTTTACAAAATACTATCTGATATTATTTTCTGATATTGTCTCAACTAATATATATTATATATTAGTTGAGACAATACTATACTATATTGTCCTCCACACGAAGCGTGTTTCAGAAAGAAATTTATTTATTTGCGGAATATGTGAGTTTAAAAGTTGTCACAGAATACCTATTCGTACCAATTTATTCTACCACATTGTGGTGTGCAAATATTTAACTTAATTAAATATAATATTGTCGTTTTTATTTTCCTTATTTATATATTTTTACATATAAATTCGTTCAAATATATTTACTACTAGGCTAGCACTTATTAATTTAAGCAAAAATTATAACGATCGAGTTTTACCCTATCTACCATACACTATTCAGGTTTGATTTTAGACAGTGTTTAGTTAAACAGTTCTTTTGTTGGTAACTAGGCGGTTAGTGTTTTAATTTTATGTTCGTCACGTTAAAGAAATTGGACCGATCATATTTTTCACTTTCGTGAGTATGATACATTCGAAGAGTATGAGAAGAACATTCAGGGTGCTGAATAACTAAATGACTATTAAAACTTTTCGCTGACATTGACATTTTTCATAACTCCAAAAATGTTTTTAAACGTAATGTATACAACCACCTTAAGACTCAAGTTAAACAACTGAATCGATTTAATGCATCACGTAGTAACTGAACTGCACAGTAAACAATATATAAACACAATAAATATAAGCATAACATCACACATTTTTAATTATCTGTGATATTTTATTTTCTCATATTTTTATTTATTTTCAAGCATTGGTATGTAAAGTAAGTAATATTTTTATTTTTACTATTATAACCGTTTTTCAGCACTGGAGTGGTTTTTGGTTTTTGTTTTTGTAAGCATTTTAGTATTAATATTATGTTAATTTCGTTTTGTTATTTTTTGTTTCTTTCTATACATATCAAAAGTTATTAAAATTGTTTTTTTTAATATAAAATTATAATATGACTGTGTCATTCTGCCGCTAAACATTAGCAAACTGTATAGAAAACAAAATGAAAATCCTTAATTGGCCTATGTTTAATGTATTTATTAGATTAAGTTTACTTTGAAATTTGTGCTGTGGATTTTTTGTTGATATTATAAAATAAAAATAAAAAAAATCATTTGAAGAGTATGATAAGAAAAAATATGTGACATCAAAAAAAAACTATTTTCAACCGACATTAAAAAAAGGTTATTTATTCGACTCCTTCATTTATAGGTGTCTGTTGATTTCTGTATAATTTCTGATCCAATTAAAAAAAAACTTTTTTTATTTACAGGGGCGCAAGTGCTTTCATTACCGCCAAGTAAGGATCTGATGATGGAATCTCAAGGAAATTGCTAAAGGAACATGCTAAAATGATATTGTAATGAAAATAAATTTAATTATTTGCGGATTTACTGACCTTAAATTATGCATATAGTGGGGACAGATTCTTAAGGTCGGGTTTGTTATAGTAATTTTAACTAGAAAACACATGTGGAAATTATAAGGATATCTAGTCTTTTTGATTCGTCGAGCCCTGAAAAGCAGTATAACTAATAAATAATGGTCGCCTCTTGGTCGAAATTCGACCATAACACATTTTAGTTATAAATATAATATGTTCAACCATCATTAAAGTTACATTGTTAATTATCTTTTTGGTAAGAATGCCACCTTCATTTGTTTGTGTGTGTCCAATGCGTGGTAGTATACGTAATGTTTTTTTTTTATTTCTTTATAAGCATTATTATTGAAAAATATTAGCGTTGTGATCTTTTCCCACGCTATATGTGCCAAATTTTATACTTCTCCGTCAGCGCATTAATCGTTGTAATAAAGGGTCCAAAGTTTTTGCTTTACGTATTAATGTTGTGATTGTTTGAAATTAAAAAAAAACCATTTGACCCATTTTTTAAAATATACACGATTGCTAAAATATCAACTAGTTTTCATAATTTCAAGTGATGTCTGAATCCAGTGCAATAATCATGGATAAATTTATCCCAATCTATGTCTACTGGATCACAGGGGAAGTCCCTCTTATCAGTTTCTGATAAGGCAGCGTACAGAGCCCGCGTCTTCGTGGCTTGGATAGACCAATTATTTTCCGTAAAAAATTCTAAAACTTTCCGCACTAAAAGTATCCTGTCTAAGATGTTTACATACCTGAAAAATAATAAAACTTTAAATTATAACAAACACCAACTATAATTTATTAACCAATTAAAGTATTAATGTACCAATAACTTTAGCCTTTTTTTACATAATTAGGCACCAAAGTTCTAAGGAGAAACTGCCTAGTAGACAGTATCATTAAGATCGTTTGCGCATTGTAATTTGTGAAATGAAGAATTCACTAAATTTTGGCGCCAACGAGAGAAAAATGGTAGCAATTTTTTCGAAGTTATTGAATTTCGTTTGGGTGAAACTAATCAATTTAGTGGCAATTTGTATAATTTTGTTTAATTGAGCGCAAGTGACATATTCACGAAGATATAAGTGCATCATGTGTTTCCTAGTTGCCATCATATCTCACTAAATGTATTTGAATAAGAAGACCACCATTTTAGTCATTACTCTGACATATTATGAAGGCTTAGACTTAGAACTCACGCAGCGGTTTTTATCTGCGCCCGCGGCGGTTGCGGGCCCGCAGGTTTTGTAGAATGTAGATTTATGTGCAAAAAATAAGAGCATATTTCAGGACGTTGTACACCCGCAGCGCCCGCGGTTGGTAGGTTGGTAGCGGTTCCCGCGGCACCCGTCGCCCGCCGTACATTCGTACAAGTTCGAGAGCGATTATTTCAACGCCGCAGGCACGGGTGACAACTCTCCAACTCTCTCCAACAAATGTTGAATAATTCAAGAAAGCCGTTTCACTAAATCAGTTAACTTTAATACAAATGTAAACTTGAATAATGACATAAGTTCTAAAAAAAACTAAAAATTCATGATTATTTACTTTGGTTTTCCACATTTCATGACTACTCCAAAATCAGCAAAATACACAGGAACCGTTTGAAGCCAAAATGTTACGAAGTTCATTTTATATCTTGATTTTGTAAACATTACTGATGTCATTGGCATTATATCTGAAATAATTTTTTTTGTAAAGTAAGCAAAGTAATAGTATAAGATCCGATTTTACATCGACCTACACCGAACTGAAATGGAATACAACCTATTTTATAATAAATTTTATGTATTAAAAGTTTCATCATATTGTCAACTCGGTGTAGGTCGACCTAAGTTCGGATATTAGACTATAAGTATCTGACCCCGGTACAATACTTTCAAAGTGCTATAATGGGTGACCCCATATTTAGTTTGCTTACTGTGTGACTAAACACTTTTGGTATAAAACCTAGGTATAAAAACCGTATTATTTTTTTAAAACATTATGTACCTACTCTTTTTAGTGTAGGCGCTTTGTGAAACTTCTTTTGTAAGTCCATTATTAATGTACCGTCTCAGTGGTTTAGCGGTCGGGCGTCGGACTTGACTTCTTGAAGTCCAGGGTTCGATTCCCGCGTCGAGCAACAATCGAAAGAGAAAATGTACATTTTTAATTTTCTGTTAAAAATTAAAGTTGGCGATTTGCTTGCCACCTATCACATTGTGGGACTTAGTGTCTTCGGCTACTCATGGGTACCTTGGTTGTTCCTTTGCCTACCTCCTCGGAGATATGGAAGTGAAGATACTTTTTATTATTAATTTAAGAAACACACTAAATCTTGCACTCTTTCATTTATCTATAGATATAAAAATCAATTGCTGTTCGTTAGTCTCGCTAAAACTCGAAAACGGCTGAACCGATTTCGCTAATTTTGGTTTTGAATCATTTGTTCAAGAACAGGGAAGGTTTAAAAGATAAGAAAAAAGAACAAACTTACGAGAAAACTAAAAAAAACAATATTTTACTTTTTCCCATACAAACTGAACGGGTGGAACGAAGTTTGCCGGCACAGCTAATCATAAATATTATTAACAAACGTGTACATGTATTATACTATCAAATTAGTTTTAAATAATATTGGTAGAAATGAAATGAAAATTATTTGTTTGCGGAAGGTATGTGTGTAAAAGTTGTTTCAAAGATATTTAAGCATACAACATATTCTATCACATTGTGGTTTGCAAATATTTACATTTAAGTAAATATTATATATTTAGAATATAATAAATATTACAATACTATATTTATTAGAAACTAAAATATAGCCCTGAAGTTTTAAAAAAATATTAAATATACTAATTTCATTTTTATTCTTAGATTCCTTTAAGTGCACTGTGTTGAATAGGCCATACGCCTTCTTTTCAGAGAATTCTTAAGAGGCAGTTATGGTTTCAGTCTTTACTAGCAAGACCGCTGGTGGTAAAATGTTGTGCAGCAACATGCTGAGAAGAAATTCAGCGCCTAAATTATTTTTGCTACCTTAGTGACAGTGTTCCATTGCGAAAGGAAGGAAGGATCCTGACATATCGGTGACAGAACAGCGATGCACCCATAACACCTATTATGTTATAGATGCTGAATTGTTGTGATTAAGATTGAGATAACGACCATAACATTTATGATATCTATGGACAACGATTCTGGAGAAGGTATTGGCGATCGGAAAAGCAGCTGGTTAGCTATTTTATAACACAAAGCATGTACCAACTTACTCCAATTTTTTTCTTGGCTATCTGCAATGACAACTTCTGTCATTCTGCCATACGATAAAGGGTTATCTGCACTAGTGCTAGAATGGAAAACTTCAACACGATCAGGCCTAGAAAAATCATCATGATATTAATACGTGAAGCAAAAACTATGAACCACTTTTTACGAAATTGCGTGGACGCAGAAGTACGAAAATTTGGCACACTTATAGGTTATGTGTAGGAGAAGACGTGTAAAACTAATGTTTTGCTAATATTTACCCATTCCTGCCACCATAACGTCCAATGCTTGCTGTTGACGTGTTCAGGTTCAGAGGGTAGAGTAGTCGGTAAGTCTGCTTGTTTGCCTTCCATTATCATAAAAAAATTTCAATGATAATGCTTATAAAGTGCATTAAATCAAAAAATAAAACATTACACATACCATACCATGCATTTGACACACACTAACAAAATACATATTGATGATGACGAAACAAGATAACAGATGGCGCTCAAACTGTATTCACAAAGTTTGGAAACAAAGTAAAACGGCGTTCTTATTCAAAAATATTGAAATTTGTTGTAGTCGAATTTCGACCAATAGGTGACCACTACTAAAAACAAACAAATGAGTATCCCTTAAACTTCAGACTGACAACAATCCTATTTTTCTGGCGTTAAAGATTTATTTTGTCACTCACCGGACGCCTTTAGCTGTTGCAATTATAATGGTGTTCGCGACATAGTCAACTGGTATCAAATCTAGACTGTTGTTGTATTTGCACAACATGACACGATTTAACCCTTTTCCAGTAGCTGCCGCAAGTACAGTAGACCCGTTTGGTCTGTCTAGCCAACCTGCTGAAGGTTCATCCTTACTTGCGCATACTGAAATATGAAAGTATGTATCTTCATGATCATATCATCGAAGAAGTAAGCAGAGGTACAACTAAAGCATCCGTAAGCGTATCTGTGGTCTGGTGGTCCGGTGTTGCGCTGACAAGAGCTGCCAGTACCATTCCCGATTCTGGCAATCAAAATTAAGCTTTTCAATTTTCTAAAAAAACGACATTGCGAAATTAAGTACCACTGCCTAGAGGGTGACCCTGTTATACTACTTGGTGAAATATAAATAAATTAAATTATTTTTTTAGGAAAAGGACACAAATTGTTATACCCCCAAAAGTAAATCAATGTTATGAGTGATAGTCAGCGATACTAATTTGACCAGAAGTACAAAAAAAAATCTGTTCATGATACAAGTATCTTCCCATGACTTAAATCTTACCTATGCCTCCAGGAGGAGTAAGGCGTATATGAGAATGCCTCGACCAACGATAAAATTAGAAAAGGTATAATATACGCATTAGTATTATTAATATAACAAAAACTTACTAAGTGATGGTCTGATGATAATTGTAGGGATCCCACAACGATTATCACATACAAAGGTTTCTGTAAGTGCTTTAGAAAATGTATATGTGTTTGGTCTGCCATCTGCAATATCAAAATTTATTAAATTAACTAAAGAGGTAAGTGCTAAAAGCAGGCAGCGTTCAAAAGAATATTCTTACAAAACAACGGAATCTATTATAAAATAATATTGTTAAATAGCGCCCGAGAAACTTCTTCAACAATGTAGCTAAATACCAACAAATCGGCTTTCAAACAAAAAAAACGACGGGTTGCACTCCGGGAGTGCCGGCAGAAATAAAAACTTGAATATTAATGTTATGCATTTTTGATATTTTGGAATGGTTAAGGAATAATTTTGCACAAATTGCTTTAATTATTTATTAGTATGAAAGTACTATCTTTTATGTAGTAAAAAACAATATTTATTTATTGCGCTATCGTACACAAACATGACAACACGAACATTCGCGCAAGCGCCCTACGCCGCCTTACGAATTTTCGTTCAGGTCACGTATCCTGACGTGAGTTTAGGAGTTTTTACCCATTCCAACAAAAAGTGCACAACGCCGCTAATGAAGTTTTCAATTCAAAATCTCATCGCCGATCTACATAGGCACAAATACATAGGCAGAGAGAGTGAGACACGTCAAACTTTTCAACACTCCGCTTTTTCAGTCAGAGATTTAAAACATAATAGTGACATATTACATCCTCCTTTTTCTCATCTTTTTTTCACTCCCTAACGCAGTCCCGCCTATGTATATATCCCGCCGAAATATCGACAAATAAAATAAAAATATAACGTTAGTATCCTGTACAAATATTACTAAAAATGTTAATGATACGCGTCGATTTATGCTTGAAATCATTAGTTTTTTTTTCATTTATATGAAGCTTGAATGAGGCTCAGACTCTAAATTACGATAGAATAGAATAGAATAGAATAACTCTTTATTGTGCACCAAAATACATAAAAATAAATACATTAAAAGAAACTTAAACGATCTAATGTATAGACCAATGAGTATGTTTTATTTCACTTATCCCACTAAGTTACTGTCTGTAAGAGTAACTATAAGTATATGTCCATCAACTTTTATATGGTCTCTCTTAATATATAAGATCCAAAATGGACGAAATTCGCAAACAATCACGGAGATTCCGTTGTTTACAAATTAATGTAGAAACAAAGTGAGTAGTTGCATACGTGGGCTCAGTTTGTTTCTACTTAATCTAATGTTAAACGCATGCTATCTTTTTCATATGAAACAAAAACAAAAGAGATGGAACATTATAGACGTGTGAAATTAGTCCGGACTTGTCAAATCATCACGTTTTTAATCAACATTTCGTTTAATAATTACACGTCTGTAGAAATGTGTACAGACTAATCAGAGAGTTTAGTACGTGTTTTGTCTCTTTCTATTACTTTCATTAAAAGGAGAAAGGGCTAAACTAAAATTAGTTTAGTCAGTGCTAAATTATCACCACTGTTCAGTTTTAATCAAACCGATCTTTACATGATTCTGATAGTTAATACTTTAGGAGTTCACTAACCAAGAAGCTTATGAACTTCCTTATCACTGACGCCGTTTATTATCAGCTTGTTAACATGTTCTAAGCTGCAAGGTGGAGGGTAAAGGGTTTCCTCTATGACTGGTCTGTCTGCTTGAGCATACGCCGATGATACATAGACAAATGCCTGAAATGAATAAAATTAAAGTTAAAATTTTAATAGCATTGACTAGAATCTATCCACGTTATGTACAGTATCTGAGGCATATTTGATAGTGTATAATATGGCGTCTCTTACAAAAAGTGTCCGTAAAATAAGAATAGAGATTACTTAAGTAACATAAAGGTGGTGTTAAACCAGCACCGGTATAAAACCTTAAATTAACAGTACCAGTACTAAGTCTGGCATTGATTCTAAGAGTTCTTGTAATACTTCTGGTAGTCTTATCTCAGCAACGCCAATACTACTGGTTCCCAAAAACACTGGTACCTAGCTTTTTCAAGACTTACCGATAAGAGTTGTATTTGTTATTATTAGGAGAAGGTTCTTACGGAAAAAAATATTAAGAAAATCTCTCGAAAATTTTGAAAAATGTACATTTAATTTTGCATAATATTTAAAAAAACGCGCGTAACGAATGTCAATGTCATTCACAGCCATAGACTATATTGATTTAAGAGCATCGTTTGTTCGGAAACGTGGTTACTTAATTAAATTCGAGCATCATTTGTTCGAAAACGTAATAACATTGTAATTTTCCCATACAAACTGAACGGGCGGTACGAAGTTCGCCGGGACAGCTAGTTATCTGATAAAAACACTGCGGAACTAAGTACCCTCGCTCAATCTTGGGTGACCATGTTTTACCTCTACTTGGTGAAATATAAATAAATTAAATCGAAATTTCTAGGGAAATGACACAAATTGTTCTACCCCCAAAAGTAAGCTAGTTTTTATGCAAAAAATATACCTCCTAGACTAGAGGATATATAAATACAAATCTCTGAGCATATTATACAAATTGATTTAACACTACAGTAAAAAAAATATAAACAGCGTTTTTTAATTGGCTAGGGTGATTTCCTGACCATAATCTGAACAAGTAACATAGCCACTTCTTTATAAAATTATTAATAAAACCAAACGCATGATTATAACCAAGCATATTTCATATACAGGAAAAGTTTTCTTATTGTGCACAAATTATGATATGTTGTTCGCATTCAAAATCAAATATTGACGTATTTTAATTTATAGCCTCAAAAAAATACGTAGAATATTGACGCCCTATTACGATAACGTTATAATAATTGTATCTTTCACCTTACCTTACCATGGATTTGAACTTTCCCTTCATACTTTTACGGGCTTAGAAGCATCAGAAAGCTAGTGTAAGTACCTACCTAGTTAAATAATTTTAGAAAATTGCAATGTGTTTATAAACATTGCGACGAACGCACAGTTCGCATACTTTTTGAAAATGCAGGATATTTTCGGTATTAAAATACGGAAAACAGTTCTTTTTCTAAACTGTACTTTATTGTTAACGTGTGATAAGCTTAAAAATAATTTATGCACTCTAAAAAAATATTTTTTTTCAGTATAGTCCCTCATACCTTGAAAATAACGTCACCCTACGATTACAACAATAATTACAATTTACAGATCTTTGCTGAAATAACGCGCCCACCACGACTATATTTTTAGTACGCTAACAATATAACCGTTTACATTTAAAGTGCTAGAACACTTTGTGTACAACTTCATATTATATGAAGGCGTTACTTTGCAGAAAAAAATAGAATATTAATATTTACATATTGTAATCTAAATAAAATTAATTACTTAACTTGCAATTTCCCGCCAAATAACTAATACATATTACTACAAAACTGGAAAAACGGTGCGTAATGAAAGTATTGGACCCAGAAGCTGAAGACCCAAAATATATCTGCACCACAACACACACTACTATATTGTTATAATACAAAAATACACACACCACTAAAAACTCATAAACACAAGAACGTTTTGCTTCGCAACCGAAGCATCATAAAGAGAATTCGACTACACTCCATGAAGGCCGAGTACAAAGAGATTTAATAAATACTGTCACCAAGCTGTATTTTTGGTATTTATATATTTAAAAAAAATTAACATTACGTACCTTCAAATGTCTCATTTTCTTGCACAAATTAAGGAGTTTTTTCGTTCCTTCCAAAATTATATTCATAGCCTCTTCTAATGTTTGATTAAACCTAACACATGCTGCTAAATGAAATACTACGTTCACCTGAAAATAAAATCATATTAACTAAATACCAGTTAACGTCTATCATCTTCTCATAAAAAAACAAAGATGCAAGTACTAACCAAAAGAGTTAATACATCACTACATAGCATAAAACAAAGTCGCTTCCTCTGTCCCTATGTCCCTTTGTATGTTTAAATCTTTAAAACTACACAACGGATTTTGATACGGTTTTCTTAATAGATAAAGTGATTAAAGAGCCGCTAGTTTCTTATAAAGGATGCTTGAAATCGATGACAACAGTTTTTACTGTAAGAAAGTCAACTTTTTGCTTTTCTGCAATATATTCCACCTCTATGTGTATTGTGGAAAAGTGCTAATAGTATTTAAAATAAAGCATGTCCCCAGCATCACCTAGGATATCTTTGGGAGCCGTGTATTGCATACCGTCAGAAATACTTCTGCTTTAAGAATGATATAAAAAAGTAAGTACGTAAAACTACTAGTCTGTAGATGTTAAGGTGAAAGGTGAAATCAAGAACGGGAGAGAGAAAGAGCAAGAGATTCTCTATCCAGATTAAAAAACATTTGGAAATATTCCACTTCAAATTTGTTTACATTTGTATAACAGTCCTTTACGCAAAACAACAAGAAGAAATACTGCGTTATATATTGAAGTTCATAGCTGTAGCGAAACAATGGATATATTTGGGCCTCAAACTGGATCTCAGCGATTGCGGGGCGGCTGCGAGAGCGGCGCGATCTAACACGTAGATTCTTATTGAAGTGTACTGGATGTCAGCGGAGCGGGGGCGGGGCGATCTGGCCGCTGACATCGAGTTCGGCCACAGCTCGCCTCGCCCGCGCCCGCCCCGCTCTCGACGTTACCCCGCAAATAGCTGGGATCCAGTTTGTGGCCTAAATAGTTGCCAACCTTCCCTCTATATACGGGACGTTCCGTTCCCGAAACCCTTAACGACATGTCCCGTTTACAATGTGTGCGGAACGCTAAAACGATTTTCAGAAATGAGTACGCACGTCTGCACAATTATGTGTTTAAATATAAAAAATACTTTTTAAAAATATGAAACATTTTACGTGTCATAGGGCAGCGAACAAGGACACAGGTTTCCTGATGGTAAAACACAACCGTGCTATATTTAAAGTATATTCCAAATATATTATAGGTACGTCTCTGTCCTAAGGCCTATGGCTCAAGTCTACCTACTAAGCTACCGACTAAGGTAGTGGATCCTTATCCAGAAAGTTGCTGCTCAGCATGCTACCACCATAGGTGTAGTCGGCTCTGGCCTATATTTTAGCCAGTGTTCACCTCTTACAAGCTGCCTGGCAAAGAGGCAGATGGTCTATTCCACTCAGCGCAGCCAACCAAACAACACAAAGAAAACCTCAAGTGAAATACAGATTTTAAAAGCGAATTGTTGTTTTTTTTTTATTGATTACACCTTGAATAAACCCTTTTTTAGAAAATATTGGCTATTACCATTTTTTAATTTTCCTCTTGTGATTTACAAAAAAAAACATTTTTGGTTTTTTACAACTAGATCCCGCTCCTTGTCCCATAATTGAAATCATTATTTTTCACAAAACTTGTACTGCTCAGTGCTCAGCATTCCATATACAGGACTTCTTAAGAAAACTACAATAGCTGAATGTTATATATTATGTATACCTACTTACGTGGGCTGCGACCCGCAGTTAGGTTCAATTCAAATAAATCAGTGTGCAACTAGCTAGCGTGTTTGTATGACGTGCAACACCCCTGTCATTGCAGTTAAGTACATAACAAGTGGCGACGTTCGGATTTAATTTTTTCTTTTATTATTATACGATGGCCACAGCAACTTTTGGCATCCTCGCAACGTTTGATCACGTTTCACAAGAGTGGATAAATTTTAAATCACGTTTAAATCAGTGGTTTATCGCGAACGATGTAAACTCCGCTACCGACAAAGCAGCGGTCAAACGAAGGGCAATTTTGTTAACGTCTTTAAGTGAACCTACATTCAAACTCGCAAGTGACCTGGCTTTACCTAAAAAGTTGGAAGAAGTGGATTACAGTGAACTAATCAAAATCCTCGATGACCACTTCACACCAAAACGGTTTGGGTTTGCGGAGAAATCCAAGTTTTACTCAGCAACTCAAAGGCCAGGGGAAAGTCACACTCAATGGGCGGCTAGATTACGAGGATTAGCAGCTTACTGCGGCTTTAAAGACCTGGAAGAGGCCTTGCTGGACAAATTTATAATGGGCATGACAGCAGGTCATGAGCGGGACAAACTGTTCGTGCAGGACCAGCGGGAGCTGACATTCGCGAAGGCCATCGACTTGGCAGAGAGCGTGCATTGTGCACGTCAGGCCTCGTCGTTGGCAACGCCTGGCGTGTGCAGCATCGGCGAAGCAAGGGCCGACGTCGTTTTTAACATCAAGAAGGAAAAGTGCAGTGTGTGTGGGTTTAGCAACCATAAGGCTAATCAGTGCCGTTTTAAAAGTTACAAATGTAAAAAGTGCAGTACGAAAGGTCATTTACGTAAAATATGCCCTAACGAGGGTAAGGTAAAGTACGTGGATGAATGTGTTGTGGACGACGGAGACGACGACGGTGAGTGTTTTTACAACATTAGATGTACAGCAGGGAAACCTATGACGGAGAGGGTGACGGTCAGTGGTCTAGCTTTAGAATTTGAAATCGATAGTGGATCGGCAGTAAGCGTAATATCAAAGAAAACTTACGACTTAAATTTTAAAGGATTGTCATTGATAGCCACTAACAAAAAATTATATAGCTAACGGGGGAAAATATCGAAACGGTAGGAGTTGTATTAACGCCTATAACATACTTAGGACGGACACGTACACTAAACGTGTATGTAGTCACAGCTGACGGGCCGCCGATACTAGGGCGAGACTTTATTCACGAGTTCAACTTAGAGCTAGCACCGGCGTCGGGGCAAGTGCACGCGTTACATGCAATAAGCGACCTTAACTCTAATATAGTTACCGATCTTTGTAATACGTTTCCTAAAGTATTTTCAGGTAGCCTTGGGTCATTTAATAAATACAAAATCGACTTACAATTAAAACCCAATAGTAAACCGATATTTTTTAAAGCGCGCGCAGTACCTTACGCACTACGGGAAAAACTAGACAAAGAGCTCGATCGATTATTATCGCTAGGTATAATAAGGGCTGTTGACCATTCCGACTACGCTTCTCCTATTGTGGTCGTTTTAAAAAAAGACGGCAACATTAGATTGTGCGCGGATTATTCCATCACGATCAATAAACAATTGATGATTAATCAGTATCCCTTACCGACGGTAAATGATTTGTTATCTAGGTTACACGGGGGCGTACAATTTAGTAAAATCGATTTATCCATGGCCTAAAACCAATTTATTTTAACCGATGAAGCTCAGAAGCTAACATGCATTAATACTCACCGCGGTCTTTTTAATTTCACTCGCTTAGTGTTTGGGTTGGCGAGCGCCCCAGCAATATTTCAGCGCGCCATGGAATGCCTGCTCGCTGGAATCGCTGGGATCATTTTCCTATTAGATGACATTCTTGTCACGGGCGCAGACAACAACCAGCATAAAGAAAGGTTGACAAAAGTATTACAACGCCTAAATGATGCCAATTTAACCGTACAGTTAAGCAAATGTGATTTCTTTAAAGATGAGATTACTTATTTGGGTCACATTATAGATAGGAATGGAGTTAGGAAGTGTCCCGATAAAGTTAAAGCTATTTTACGAGCTAATAAGCCAAAAAATATGACCCAGCTACAATCGTTCCTAGGGCTCACTAACTATTAAAGAAATTTCGTTCCGGACGCGGCATCTGTATTGACCCCATTGTATAATTTATTAGATAAAAATACAAAGTGGGAATGGACTCGTGCCCACGACGACTCATTTAATAAAATAAAAAATATTTTAGCGTCAGATAGGGTTTTGGCTCATTTTGACCCAAATTCTAAATTAATTTTGACAGTTGACGCGGGTCCGGGACTGGGAGCTATACTATCACAAATTTGTAGTGATGGGTTAGAAAGACCTATATCATACGCTTCTCGGACACTGTCGGCAGCAGAAAGAAATTTTGCCCAAATCCAAAAGGAAGCAACTGCAACAATCTTTGGGGTAAGACGGTTTCACCAGTATTTATACGGCCGATCGGAACCATTCATTTTACGTACTGATCATAAACCGCTTTTGGCTATATTTGGTCCCTACAAAGGCATTCCGGAAGTCACCGCCAACCGTCTGCAGAGATATGCTATTTTTCTATCGGCATATAATTATACCATCGAGTATATTAGTAGTAAAAATAACATCGCAGATTATTTGTCAAGATCGTGTGGCGAGACAGACCGCGACGGGACAAAGTCTTCGGTTAAAACCCCGGGATGTGAAGATCACGCGGCTTACATCAATTTCGTAGTAGATGGAGATCTTCCGGTTACATTAAGTGACTTACGTCGCGAGATAGAGATGGACCTTCTTTTAAAAATAGTCAAGGGTTACGTTTTAAACGGATGGCCTAGGAAAGTAAGCGATGTGGGGTTGTAACCATTTTTTAACTGTCGCACACAGTTAGCCTATGAAAAAGATATTTTGATGCGGGGGCATAAAGTAGTTATCCCTGAATCTTTACAAAAAAACATATGTAGTGAGTTACATAGTTCACATTTTGGTGTGATAAAAATGAAGGCCGAGGCTCGTAAACGTCTTTGGTTTCAAGGGATCGACGCAATGTTGGAGCACCTGGCGGGCGCGTGCACCGTTGCTTGCTCCAGCCCGCCC
>NJDD01003717.1:2412-25307 GCA_002245505.1 Calephelis nemesis | reverse complement strand
AAATCATCTTCTTTCATGATGGCGCCAAAACTTCTACGTCAGTACATAAAGTATTTTTATTATTATTTTTTTACCTCTATACTTTATACTAGTCTTATAATAAGTAATAAACCCATATCTTAACATTTCATGACTTTTTTTCGTTTCATCTTCAATTTTCTTTCTTATTCAGGCCTCTGCCTCTTCTGTCGTGGTAAAACACTACAATAGTCTTTCACCAGTATAGTTTATTTACTAAATCACATTTACACACAATTAAGTAATATTTACACCTTACTTTATTTACAAATTATACATTTTTACATTATATTACACATTTTTAGCTTAAAGATTGGAGGGAACCCTCGAAAAGCGCGCCTTCCCCTTCCGACCGTTCCCGCCAACCTCTCTTTCTTTCTTTAAGTTTTGGCCTTCACGTTAGTATTTTGCCATTCATCAAGTAGAAATTTGCATCAAGTTTCACATCAATTTTAATAAATTGTAATTAGTCATCAGTCATAAGTCGTCACTAAGTCATGTCAGGCTCTTGAGTAAAGCGGCGGCTTCATTACTCAAGCTCATGTAAGGAGATTTGGCGGCAACGAGGACAACACGATACGCTAATTCTTTCATGATTATTTCATTTGTGCACTTTCGCTGAACAATATTGTACAAAATGCCACCAAAATTGACTAATTTCACTCAATATCAACACGAAATTCAATAATTATGAAAAAACTTCGACTATCTTTTCTCTCGATGGCGCCAAAACTGTATAGGAACATGAAATGATCTTAGTTTTGTCAATTGACATTGCCAATATTAATAATCTTTTTGACGTGACAACGTCTTAAATTAGGTTGGGGCTCGGAGTCACTCATGAAAAAGTGTAACGCCCGGTAACGTTACGATGAGTCACCGAACGAGAGAGAGGCCCGCCGGAGCGGCGAATGCCTTGCGTCTCTCTCCCACTCTTTAATAATATTCATATCAATAAATATTCTACCGAGAAAAAGACGTTGTCACGTAAAATCTTCGCCCGTAAAACCGACTTTACAGGCAACCACTTTTTTTTCATTAGTCCACAGAGGACAGACTAAGGCCAAAAGCCATGCTGCCTTTTCATGGGTCGGAATTTCGACCTGATCCCAGTAGTCCTACCAAGTAGTTTTACCAGTAGAACTACTGGGATTTTTCTTCCCAATAAACTTACTAGTAAGAACATTGGGATTTTTGATCCCACTAGACTTACCAGTGAAACATATCTGCCAATAACTCTACTATTATGTAGACCTAGAAATATTGATAAACAACCTACTTATGACCTCAGATAAAACAATTGCTCGAATGACATCTTGTCACGTCACTTATGGTAATAAACATAGAAATAGGAATATACAAAGAACGTAGTGATTTGAGTAGTGATTATATTCTCTTTGACAAAGAAGTGCAACAATGTTATATAGCAAATTTAGTTGTATAAATACCGTTGGAATCGAAATATAACTTAACAACATCTCTTTGTCTCTTTTTAACAAATGTTGATATTATGTACGCCGAAAGAAATAACGACATTTTTGTCTATGCTCATTTTGGCGTCGATTTAAATTGTCGTCATGACAGTTGTCAGACTTGCCAAGAATTTGCCAAGAATCCATATTTAGTGTTCAATTTTTATAGTGAAGTACGCTATTACAATTATCGATATTTTATTTTAAGTTCCCAGAAAAGAATATTTGGACAAGATAAAAATGTATACCATTGCCACTGAACATATCAATCACGGTCTATCGTTACAAGAATTATTTCAAGTGTAAAGTATCGTTACAAGACTTTTAAGTATGGAAAGTGGTTTGAATATAATCTGATCACATTTTTTTATAATGATAATGAATATTGTAATAAAAATAAAGAGTTAACTTATGTAAAATTAAACACATTTATACACACCACAATGCAAAAAAATATGCTGGTGAAAATTGAAAAAATGTTATTTCTTTCGACTTTTCATTGCATTTCCCTATTTATAAGCCAACTGAGTAGCTATACATTAGTAGCAATTTCAATCGAGGGGTAAATAATAAATCATATCTGTATTAATAGATCATGTATCGATATCGAAATACCTATTTCCTTTTCTGACGCAAACTTTGTTTTGTACTGTTGCCCGCGGCTTTGGCAGCGTGATAATACTATTTAGATATGTTTCTTTAAAGTGTCTAAAACAATTACTATACCAAATTTTGTCGAAATCAAAAATTGGTACGTATACGTATTGGTTACGTATTAAGTGTGCGAACAAGCACAAGGCGATTATAAAATAGAACCGTGATCAATAGACGCAATAAATATTATAGTGAATACTTTGACAAGGACCTAATGAAAGAACTGGGAGGTCGCTGATTGATCATACTTTTTTAAAAGTTGACTGTATCGTGTTTTATTATATTTGGAGTTTGCCTAAACCACTTCAAAATGTGTGCAATAGTGTGTGTTTATCGTTGGAAACGTAACTATCGTAAAAATTGGTTTGTCAGGGGTTTATTGAAAATTTTTGTTTAAAGTTTATGGATTATGTATCGATATCGATACTTTACGTTTTTTTGGACAGTGTGTCGGTTCTGTGACTATTAATAATAATGTTGTAGTCACAAGTACATTACATTTAGGGACATGCTCTCCTGATCATGCCCAAAACGAAATAGATATAAAGCTGGACGAATGTAAAAAACAAGTTCGTGAATCAGAAGCGGTCTCTGTGCCCAGGGTTTACAGAAAAGCAGTGGGTTCACTTGAAAATTCTGGTATTAGCATTATTAGAAAGCTACCAGAATACTCCAGTGTAAAGTCGACACTCTACCGACATCGAAATAAAACATTGGAGGTAGACAAGCTATATTACAACGATTTTTCCGACATTGCGGTTCCGCCCAAATTTGACTCTTTTCTGTTAGCGGACTACCATCGTGATGACGGTGCACGGGTTTTAGTGTTTGCATCCCGTGAGGCAAAGACAATTATGACGGAAAATAAAGACTTTTTCAGTGACGGCACATTCGGAGTCAGTCCAGAGCCCTTTCTTCAGCTCTACACAATTCATTGTGATTTGGGTAGTTCTCTGGATACTACAAATATAGTACCCGTTATCTACGCCTTGCTCCCGGACAAAACAACACAAACTTACATTATACTTTTGCAATTAATAAAAAGTCAAATACATAACTGGAACCCTAATTCTTTTAAAACTGACTATGAAGACGCTATGATAAAGGCAATAAAGTACGTTTTCCCGCAAATATTATTAAGTGGATGCTATTATCACTATTGTGAGAGTCTGAAGAGAAAAAGCAAATCCCTAAAATTAAAGGCGTCAAGAATAGTGACACTTTGCAAGCTTTTGCCACTATTACCTGCCGAAAAAATTTTAGAAGGCTGGAGTTATATTGTGGACGAGATGGAAAATACCACTGTACAAGGAAATTCTAACGTATTTAAATATTACATGATGAAAAATTGGTTATCTCAAAACGTAATTGAGAGAATGTGCGTTTTTGGCCAACGGCATCGCACAACCAATTATTTGGAATCTTGGCATTTTATATTGAATGGTGAAGTTGGTAAGAAAAAATGCAACCTGTACCAATTGTTAAACATTTTAATTTCTGACGTATCCTACTAAAATGTACGTAGCATTCAAGTTAAAAATAATTTGAATATAAATAAGAGGGACAAAGTTTTCATTGAACGCGACCAGTTTATTCAGCATGCCCAAATGCAATTAATTAATGAAGAGATAAGTGTTGGCCATTTTTTGGAAAAGCTACGTTGGTAAAGTGATAGTCAAAACATACGTTTTTAAGCAAGGTACTTTGAAAAATAAAGTTCTGTTAATTTTTCTTTTAAGATGTCTATTGATTACTAAGTCTGTGTTTTAAAAATGTTGTTATAGTAAAACTAATGGGAAAAAAGCAACACAAGCGCAGTCCTACTATCGGTAAGTTTATTGGGAAAAAAAATTCCCAGTAGTTCTACTGGTAGGACTTGGTAGGACTACTGGGATCAGGACGGAATTTCTTCTTTATTCATTATAGAGTTCCATTTACATTCCTTTCATTTTGTTTCCCCTTGTTTTTAGTTAGCCATTTCTTTTTTTAAGTTCACAAATTATTTAAATCCTTGAATACATCGGTAGTTTGTAATTCTTTTCATATACTTGAATAGTATGTATTGCAATATTTTTCCTAGTATTCCCCTTTCACACAAAATTATGAAATTAAAATGCCGAGCCCTGAAATCATCCTTTACGATGAAATTACGATGCCAAAACTTCCACGCGTATTGATAAATTACTTTTATTAATCATTTTTTCCCTCTCCTTCTATCTATTTTTCTCCGTGTTGGTTCGGGCTCCTTTGTGGAATAGACCATCTGCCTTTCTTGCCAGGCAGTTATTTACATACAAAAAAATCAGTAAGTTTCGAGAGGTGTTCAATTATTTCATGTAGCCTGTTTTCATTTGTATCGGATTTAAGATTTAATAATTTAGTTGAAAGTATGTCCCGGTCCTTTTGTGTAATCAAACCTAATATTATTTAGCATTTCAACAAAGTTAGAATCATTAAGCTGTCGCATGTTAACGGTGAGTTGAGACAGATTCGGCATACTGAAGGGAACCTATCAACTTGTTAGCAGGTATTAGTAGTTGTCAGTTTTTGAAAAGGTGGCTTTTATCTTACCGGCGGAAGCTGTTACAGATCATTTTTTTATGATATTGAAAGGCAAAAAAACAGACGGATTAGTAGAGTAAGAAATTCACGCCACCTAGAAACACGAAAGGTGGTTATAGTACGTTGCCAACCTGAAGCCGGGATGTTAGGTCTTGAGCAAAAGTAAGTTTACCGGCTACCATACCCTCCAAACTGGAACACGTCAACGGCAAGCACTGACATTATAGCGGCAGGTATTGGTAAGGTGGTGGTACCAATCCGGGCGAGTCGCTGCGAAACTCTACCACCTAATCAGATGTCACGGTGTTAGTGATGGTAAGCCTATGCTCGCCTTTTACGAGTGGCCAGGCAGGAAGGTAAATGGTCTTTTCAACAAAGGAGCTCAGACCAACACGGGGAAAAATCCCCAAAAACTACAAGATGTTTTTTCCAAACCACCCGTTTTGATCGTCGTTTGTATTAAATATCTCAGACAAGCGTAAATAAATATATACAATTAATTTATTTAACTTTACAATTAGTTTAAGTTTTAGCCCTGATGATGCCGTATAAGCGAAACCGGTAGGCTATTAATTACAAAGTAATAAATTATAAGTGATAAGTAAAACAGTACAAGTGTTTCTTTCTTTAAAAATATGAATATTTGGAAGTTTTACCAATTACCGACGATGGAAAGTATCAAATATAATTTATTTAAATTAACTGACGTAAATTGCAAGATACAATTATATTAATTGCAATTAGTAGGTACTTCGTTCCACTCGTTCTGTTTGTATGGGAAAACTTAAAATATTGTTTTTGCTAGTTTCCTCTCAGTTTTCCTTTTTTCTTATCTTTTAAACTTTCTGGACTTCTCCAAATAATTCAAAACCAAAATTATTCAAATCAGTCCAGATGTTCCCGAGTTCTAGCAAGACTAATGAACAGCAATCGATTTTTATATATAAGAAGATGTACACAGTATTACTATACTACCTGTATATCTAGCCACCACTGCTGATTAAATAAACCTTTCATGCAGATGATTGCCCCGTGTTGGTCCAGGCTCCTTTGCAGAATAGACCATCTGCCTTCCTGTGCCAAGCAGCTCGTAAAAGGCGAGCAAAGGCTTACCGTCACTAACAACGTGACATCTGACTAGGTGGTAGAGTTTCGCAGCGACTCACCCGGATTGGTACCACCGCCTTACCTATTCCTGCCGCCATAACATCATGACGTGTTCTGGTTCGGAGGGTAAGGTAGCCCGTAAACTTACTTTTGCTCAAGGCCTAACATCCCGGCCTCAGGTTGGCAACGCACCATTACCACCTTTGGTGTCTCTAAGCAGCGTGAATTTCTTACCATTGGGAAATCCGTCTGCTTGTTTGTCTTCCAATGTCATAAAAAAAAGATGATGATGATAGTGGTTGTGGTAGTTGTGGTGATGATGGTGGTGGTGATGGTGATAATGTTCTTGCTATTAACTATTTAATTCCAAGTTTTTTTTTGTCACATTTTATAAGGGAAAGTTATACATTTTCATGGGCTGAACACAACCTTTCCCACTCAGTACCACCCTCCCGCTATGTCTCATCTACCTGTCTATAACTGTTATTATTTCCATTACACTTACGATAATCGCGAACAGACAGACATATGTATGTATGCCTTTACCTTTATGTTCGCGTCGTAGAATACAGAACCTCTTTAATAAAATCAATTGAAAAGGGATTTCATCTGATAAATGTGACCGCTGCATTTTTTCCGTGAAAAAAAGAATCTTTAAATTGTAATTATACTATGTCTTAAATCATATGATCTTAAAATCCTAAAACATATACCTGTTAGGAATTTCAAATAATAAAATATGCATAAAATTTTATTACTTACAATATTTTCCGAACATCATATTCGTCCAAAAATTTTTTTCAGTCTGCTTTGGTTCTTGAAATAGCATTATTAGACACTTGTTACGCAAATAATTTAAAATATCCTCTCTTAATCCATTGTATATGTCTTATAAATTATAAAGTTTATTATCTTATTTTTTTGGGTATTAATCCATCCTATCTCGGTTTGCGTTTTTTAGCAAAGTAACATGGAGACTTTTTTACAGAAGAGGAGGCAAAAAGACAAGAAGGTCACCTGATAGAAAGTACTAGTGATATCCTGAACAGTAAGAGTATCACAGATGCATTTCTTATCTTTAATAATAGATTACGCTCGAGCGCGCTCTGCCCTTGAAGGTTACTAAGTATATAGTAAGTCATTTGTAAATATTACCTTGGGTAGGTTATTATTATGTGCTGGAATTGGGCAGAGCAAAAAATGTCTTCTTAATCGCGAGGCTGTAGATCGTCACGTATCTGGTTCATGGGCATGATACCTTAAACTCTGACGCGTTATCTGAAAGTGAAACTCAGCGGTTTCAGTTAATAGGTCAGTGACGAAATCCATGCTTTAAGCAAGCAAGATTATAGCAAGAATATATGTAGTCTCTGGAGACACTGCAGTCTACGCGCACGCCAAGTCTAGCAAAAAAGCGGCAAGGCCGTACTATGCTTTTCTCGAAGCAATTTAGGCCCTTTTCGCCCCCTTTTGATGACTTCGTAGTGAATAAAACAAGCCAGAATTTTTAGTTGCTAAGCAATAATTGTGTAAACATGGTATATTTAAAATTTCAATCAATTTGAAGCAGTGGTTTAAGTTAGTTTTGTCACTCACTGACTGACTAACCGATCACCAAAAATCCAAGGCAGCAGACATAGAAACTTCAAATTTAGAATGTTATTAATGTTTAGGGCCATAACTCACCGAGACTCCATTGCGACGTGGCCAACGACGTTGCCATGGCTAGGTCTAGCGTTCCTGCGTCGATATTCGGTCGTCAAGTGCCTTAGCCATCATACATCTCAATACGAACTAATTGGCGACGTCGCTGGCCACGTCGCCAATTAGTTCATTGAGATAATAGCTCAAAACTAACTCACTTGACGATCGACTGGTGACGTTGCGAAGTAGCCAGTGTAGCCAGAGTCGATCGCTCCACATTCGGCGACAGGCGACGCTGGCTACCTGGCGACGTCGCCAGAAGTTTGCTCGTGTTTGTATGCTCCGTCACTCACTCTGCACTTAGTCGACAACTAGTCGCCTAGTCGAACATATTTTGTATTGAGAGCAAAATATCATTTGAGATTACACTGAGAGATTTACCATAGAAATTGAAAATCGGCCATGATCGGCTTCTGGACTTATAGATTTTCTTAATATTGTCTCATGTTTATTTAAATAATTTCGTCATAAACTCAATACTTCAACAAATAATGTTAGTGAGGTCTTCAGATAATTGAATTTTTTTAGGGTATTTTCTTAAATCTTTATAGTGTTTTATAACAACACCGCTTTGGCTTCGATTTGATACAAATAGATGTACTCATATTTTTCGTTTCATATTTTTGCGACGCTGGTAATAATATGACAAAAGTGCAGTAATTTCCACGGCATTTCCTGACATTGCCGATATAGAACTGAATTCCTGTATGGACAGTTACTTTACTCTTGATGACAACTTCGCTGGCTACGTTGTCATGGCTAGGTCTAACGTTCCTGCGTCGCCAAAGCGTCGCCATTCGGTCGCCAAGTGCGTAAGCCGTCATACATCTCAATACGGACTAGTTGGCGACGTCGCTGGCCACGTCGCCATGGCGTCCCGGTGAGGTATGGCCCTTAGTGTCTAAATCGTAAAAAAACCTAAACATTTCACAGTATCTGGCTAGTTTTCTAGATACACTAACTTCGTGAATAACATTATGATCCCATATAAATGTATAGGATCTGGGATTTGCGCGCGCATCGAAAAAATTCACTCTCATCATTTTTCCCAATCGCGCCAAAAGAAGTGTAACTTCAAAAAAAAACTCTTAAACCTTTTTAAATAAAACAACAAACAAACTTCTTAAACGAGAAGAAGAGGAACTGGAAAAGAGAGTTGGGTATGTTGTCGTCTATCTTGACCGCCTCGTTGGTCGAATGGCTAGCGGACATGCCTAACTACATCGACCAACTATGAGGCTCGGGTTCGATTCTCGACGGGGGCAGGCATTTGTGTGATGAACATTTAAATGTTTGCATTTCCGGGTCTGGGTGTTGATTAAATTTATTCTGCTATCTATTTAAGTATGTATTAGAATCGTTGACTAACACCCATAACACAAGCATATAAATTGCTTTCTTATTTTTCTTTTTTATAATAATAATAAAGTTTATTTCCACCAAAATACTACATGTATTCACTATTCTAATCTAAGCTAAATAAAACTACACAAATTGGTGACATATAATTGTAACTAACTTATATAACTAGCTAAATCAAATCTTGAGGATGACAAAGAAGGATCAGCGTAGAAGCACATATAATATTTGGGAGGACTGGAGCCTAAACTAGGATATTCCTGTATTTCAGGACTCCAGGGTTCCCACCCAAATCCTAAAACACTGCTTCATGGTTATGTACTCCAAGTAAATTAGTTTATAAGTGTGCGTATATGTGTGTATGTTCGTGTGGGTATATATGTCTGAGTCTGCATATGAGAGTGCGTGAGTAACTTGTATGTGTTGGTGTGTGTGTACGTACTTGTATGTATGTATGTATATAGAGTAGGTTACCGATGCATGAGTTTCATGAAACCAGTGATTCAGTCTCATGGTAGTTTAGTTCTAATAGATAGTTTCTAAGGGCAGTTTTACACTGGTAAAATGTTTTTGAGAAGAGATTTAGAGTCGGATTTAATTTATTATACAGGTGTTTCCCGAGGTAGAGTGTGTGATGTCGAAAGAAGATGGTGCTATGCTTAGTGGATTGGCATACTTTTTGTGGCCTGCGGCTATTGCTTTGCTGTAATTGAGGGTTGTAATTCAACAGTTTATGTTGCCGTAATGTAATTTTCATTATAAAAAGTTGTCTAAGTCTAATATAAAAGTTGTCTTTGGGGTTATATTCAATTTGTGTGACTTGTCCAAGAATATTTATTTATTTAATATTAATATTAGAAAACATGAAAATATTAAAATAGGCTCTGGGAAATGTGTCCAAGAAATGTCAAAATAGTTAAATAAAAAAAAAGGGTGGAATTAAGAGATAGTATTGTCACAAAAATGAGAAAGAGCAATTACCGTTAGTTCGTCCATGTTGTAAGAAAGACAGATGAAAGATTAACGGTACAGACATACGTTGCGAAAGTGGATGGGTGTATTTAGTTACGCTTAGCTAGTTTGACATTCCATTACCAACTTATTCCAGAACCAACTCTGGGCATTATAGTCTCCACAACCAGCTTCTTTGTTTGAAAAATGTAATAAATGTAAAGGAATTTAATGACACTTGGTACTCGATATTTTCTGACGACCCAGCAAGGGACTTGGCGTGAACATATGTGTTTTATAAAAAAGTAGTCAAAAACCCAATATTTCTTTGGAAATCTCCCCTTAACTTCTTCATAAATTGTGAAACTGAACTGGTCCATAGGTGGACACGATCTAGATTTAGTGGACGCGAACGCAATGCCTTACTTAGATTATTTTAATTATTAAAAAAATCACAATAAAATTTGGCCAAAACTAACCTTCATCCAAAAACAGACTATACTACTGATACAATGGTGGTAATTCTGCTGTTCACAAACTAAACTTATTTTAGATGCATGCTATGTTTCTCAAATGTAACAAAAACAGAAGAGATGGAACGTTTTAGACATATCAGACTAGTAAAGTTCAGAGTAATAGATTAAACGTCTGTAGAACTGACGCTTACAGTCTAATTTGACAGCGCTAAAAGTATTTTGTCTCTTTCTGTTACTTTCGTTAAAAGGAGACAGCGATAACTTAAAATTAGTTTAGTGGGTGCGCAACAAAAATAACCACCAATATTAGTTAATTCAAAACTAGTTGATCTTGATAAATGATAGGAACGCCATCTTCATTTATCAAGACCAACTAGGTACTTTGTTTCCAAATTTTTTGAATATAGTTTGTCCGCCGTCTGTGATCTTTTATCGTCATCATTTATATATTTATTTGTGTGTGTCAAATGCGTGGTAATATGCGCAATGTTTTATTTTTAATATAATGCACTTTACGAGCATTATTATTAAAACATTTTAGCGTTCTGCACTTCTCCTACACATAAACTACAAGTGTGCCAAATTTCATGCTCCTGCGTCCGAGCAGTTTTCGTAAAAATGGGTCCAAAGTTTTTGCTTTACGTATTAATATTATGATGATGACAAAAAAATATTTAATGTACAGAATTCATTCTTCTTCTATTATATATATTACACAGGTATGCTATATCTTACATTTCAAAATACGTCATACATAAAATAACTAGATACTCTCTTTAACGAACTCTTAAAAAATCATATTAATTACTTACACAGTTTATTACAACTTGTAATTACATAACAAATATAATTTAAAGCTTTGAAAATATAAGATTTTTTTAGTGTTATTGTGAATGTTGTGTCAGAACCAAAGCAGCTAGGTAAAACCAGTAATGATATTATTATATGTATAGATTAATAAAAAATGTATTCTCATCTACTCCGTGTAAAATATACTGTGTAAAAAGCGAGCATAGGTTACATGGATCATTTTCAACAAGATTGCTCAGCATATTATAACGGTAGGAATCGCAGTCTTACCTAGGTGTTCATGCTGACAGTTAAATGTTCCGGTCCGGAAGGTAGGGCAACCGACAGGCTTCCACAAGAGGCCTAACATTCCGGCCACAGGACAGGACAGGACAGGACCTATAACATCTTCATGAAGTTTATCACTACATAGTATAAAACAAAGTCGTTTCATCTGTCCCTATGTAAGGTTTCATGTATATGTTATGTTTCATGTACCTATATGTATCATATATATGTATAATCAGGCCAGCTCAGTTTTACCAGCATTAATTAGTTTTTTAACAGTAAGTTCACACATATGTTAAAAAGGAAATAAATAATTATTTCGTTCGCACATAGTTATACATATCGCAAATAGTTCGTGGTTCACACATATGTTAAAATGGAAATAAATAATTATAGTTATTAAATGTTTTGGTAATAAATAATTAATCTAGTTATAAATATAAATATTAATCTAGTTATAAATATTATAATTTAATAATTGGCTTAGAAGTTAAAGCATTATTAAATAATATGTACCTTATTAAATAATATTTTTTATAAATGTTAAAATATTTGCACACCAAAATATGGTAGAATATATTGATATACTTAAATATTTTTGTAACATCTCATTTACACACATATTTCCGCCAATAAATAATGTTCTTTCTTTCAATACCCATAACGTTCTTAACAGCTATTTCGATGTTTGCAATCATGATCTGATGACTTTCAATACCTGAATCCATAAATGATAGACAAGAACCATCTCAATTACATCAGTTTTCAAGTTTGTGCTTTTGATGAACTGGAAAAATTCCGAAATAGAATACCAACTGTAATAGATCTAGTTACGGCGAATTGAATGTGTCCAAACTTGATGACTTTACCAGCAGGCATTCCAGTGTTACGTTTCCTATTTTCAAGCTCCATCATCAGACCAGTAGGGTTACTCTCGAATGTCGATTCATGCATTATTGGAAATTGGAATCGAATTTTAGGTACTCTTGAACACAATACTGGCAAATTATTACCATTTAGTTAATAGTAAATGGTAAATTATTTTATTCTATTCCTTTAATTTATTTGTAACTGGATGTTAATAATCCGCTAATTATGTGTTTAAAAGTACCTAAGTCCTAAAGTGACATATTAGATTCCAATTTCCAATTCAAGAGTAACGCTACTGCTTGGCTGTAATAGCATTAGTGTCTTAACTGTTAAGTCTGACATAATTATGTTCAAAAGTAAAATATCCATAGTGCATCTCATATTCATTCCGATGCGTACAAATTAGCTGCAAATGTGCTGATGACGTCTGGACAGATCTCCATCAACTATAGCTAAGTACTTATAACACCCCTCGTTTTGTGTCGAGGGTTAAAAAATTGATACTAAAAATAGAAAGCAAAACACATTTTGAACAATTTAAGAACTTTTGTCTATACCTACCTATATTGCCAAAGATTCTCGCCAAATCTTCCAAATCGATTGTGACCAATTCGACTGGCAGGTATTATGTTCTGAGGGAGGATTTTTTTAAATGACTAATGTGTTGGCAACCTTACGGTTTTTACAACCTTTCTACCACATTTATGTCTGACTTTAATACATTAACGCGATGTAAGCCGTAGTTTAGGTATTTTAATCTGACTCCATCTTAATGACCAACCATATTTTACAGCTCCGTATGACAATAATATTTTACTACTTTGTAAATAAGATAATTATTAAGATATTTCTGCTCCTTCTAGACCCAAATTTTTAATAAAACATTTTAAACACCTCTCTCCCCAGTACTGATTGTTTTAAATCATTTAGTCCTTTTCAGTTATTACTTCATCATACGCTTTAAAAGACTGTCGCCATGCATCAAACAATACCACAGTTTTATAATGGAAAATCAATTTTTTTAACTGGCAGCACAGGATTCCTGGGAAAGGTAAAGTATAAACATGTATTTTTTTTGGTTTATCGTAAATTTTAAATGTCAAACGTTATTCATAAACCGCCTAAACATAAAATAAAATCGACACTTTTTTTACTCCACACTCTTTAAAATTAACATCCAACTAAGAACATGCTAAACGTTGATGACATGGCAACATGTTATTGGCTGAAAATCCAATTTTAAACAGTGTTTAGTAAAAAAAGTATTCAATTTTTTTTTGTAATAAGATTGCCTTTTTCTAAAGTTGATCACAAAAATTTTCATCGTCAAATGCTTTAATTAGTAGATAAATGTACAGGTATACCTTTATCTAGTATTGCTGACAGTAAAAAGTCGTTATGTAGTATGCGCATATTCATACAGGTTCTCCTAGAAAAACTGCTCTACAGCTGCCCAGGTATAGATAAAATTTATATTCTACTTCGTACTAAGAAGAATGAAGACCCCGAAACGAGATTGCAAACAATGATGAAGATTCCTGTGAGTTATTTAAAAACAAATTTTACAATTTCTAAATTTTTATTTAGGTATACTCCAAACACACAACGAAATAATACCTAATTGTAAAAACGTACCAAATATAAGATTGGTTTTAAAATCGGTTTTTTACAGCTACAGGGCGTGTAGAGATTGAAAATAATAAAGTAAAGAATACACATTAAAGATCAAATTTTTACGAACGCAAAGGCAGCATGACCTTCTTTTAGCCTTTCGTCTATGGACAAACCAAAAGAAAATAATCTATGGCTTTTTGGCGCCATCGCAAAAGAATACGATCGTAGATTTTTTGTAATTATTGAACTTTAAGAAAAGTGTATTTTTAATTTCCTAATTAAAATAACGTTGTCCAGGATTTGGATACGTGCCTGGATGGCGACAGGCTTGCCACCTATCACATTGTAGGACATAGTGTCTTCGACGAGACGTGGGTGCTCGAGTTGTGCCTTTGCCTCATATCCCCTATGGGCGTGAAGATAATTTTTTGTTTAATAAATTATTTGCACACCACAATGTGGTAGACGTTAGTAGGTAAATTTAAAATATCCCTAGACAGTTTATTATGTATTTAAGCTAAAATAAACACAAATTGAATTCTCTTACCCTGATGATTAAAGTTGAAACAGTCTATTGTTTAAACTTTTTTATAAATCAGACAGTGTAGGTTATTTTTTTAATGTTTAATGCTGCCTAAAAATATCACTTAGGTACGTAACATTAATTATCTTCTAGGTGTTTGCAAGAATACGCAATGAATGCCCGGAAGCTCTAAATAAAGTTATATTAGTAAATGGTAATCTCGTTGAAAAACGCCTAGGTATATTTGAAAAAGATATGGATATTCTCATAAACAAGGTAATTCAACCTTAATTGCTATTTTTAAAATTAAATAATTGTTACTCGTAAGTCATAAATTCGTAATTAATAAGTAATTGACTATATTACATTTTTTTAATTACAAGTTAACTGAAATTTTATCTGATACAAAAATTGTCCTTTTTTAAGGTGGATGTAGTTTTTCATCTAGCTGCTTGTATCAAATTTAATATGAGCCTCGAACAAGCTGTGAAAATAAATGTCGAAGGCACGGAACAAGTTCTCCATCTATGCAAAAAAATGAAAAATTTAAAAGTAAGTATATGATGAAGCATTTGATTAAATGATTTAAGCGTCGTACAACTGCAAAAAAAAACGATTGCAATTATTATGTCGTCTAATTACATAAAAATTGATCATGCTTCATCGTCAGATCCTGACTTGCTGGCAATAAGACCACCTCGGATGTACGGCTCTTTCAAATAAAAAAAATGAAATCTGTTCACATATGACGAGGAAATCGGTTTATATACATTAAAATATATAGGAATCGAACGTTTAACCTCCTCCTATTTCCCAAGTCGGTTAAATATTTCAAATATGCATTTCAAGTTCTTATGTTGGCTTATTTGAAGAATGTAGGACAAATGCTTTCCACTTCACTACATAGCATAAAACAAAGTGGCTTTCCCTGTCCTTATGTCCCTTTGTAAGTTTAAATCTTTAAAACTACGTAACGGATTTGAATAAGTTTTTAGTAGATAAAGTGATTAAAGAGGAAGGTTAATGTATATTATACCTGTGCGAAGCTGAACGGGGTGCTGGTAAGTTTTTAAGCTAAAATGCCACTCGTGACAGCGAGATAGTTTCGGGATAAATTGGTCATTTATTTTTAAACCTAAACCTTATAGTAAATATGTTTAGTTCTCAAATATAACAATTTTTAATGTAACTAACCTATAGATTATTTCCAGGCGTTCGTGTACGTATCTACCACTTTTTCAAATGCAGACCGTCTTGAAATAGAAGAAATTGTGTATCCGCCTCCGTGCAGTTTAGAGCGTATTAAAAAACTAATACTAACGGGGATTAGTGATGACGAAGTTAAGAAACTTCTTCGTAAGTTTGGAAATATATTATTTTGTCCTCAGATCACATTGGGTGAATTAAGATTAACTTCCTAACCTTAGGTTGTCAACACGTCATTAACATCGTTTGTTTCTGGGTTTTTCATTTTCATAAAATTGACCCTACCATTTTGCCCTCGTTTCTCACTCTTATTATTCATCTTCAACATAAAGTTCAGTAAAGTTATACACACACATCATATCTATAGAACAGAATAAGTCATAGTAAATACGAACGTCCAGAAGACGCACTGATAGCGTACCAAAAATGGTAAAAATGTAATGATAAGATGTGTAGCAAAGGTTCACATTGCACTGACTGACACCAGATTTACTTACAAACTACATACATAGTTCCCACCACATAGTTCTGATCGTAATTGAAATAATTAGCAGTATGTTGGACGTAAAGTAGTAATAATCAGCTATGCTCAGGTGAGATGTAGCTTTTTCAACGGATTTAACGCAAGACTCTTTAAGGCATAGGGTTGTGTGCCTATTCGCGTCCACGCACCAGTTCGCGTCCATTTCGTGGACACCGTTTAAAAAACCCTTAAAAATAAGTGTACAAACAAATTAGGAAAATTAAAAGTCGTTTCTTTCTATTATACAATATATTAGGAACACACATACACAGACAAAAGAACTGTTCGCATAATTTTTCCTGTTTAAAAAAAATAATTTATCTTACCTTTAAAAAAGTTGTGTAAATATCCATAATTTTAGTAAAAAAATAGTGAACCAGCGCGCGTTTTATACGTAATTTTTCAATGTTTTAAGTTTAAGTAAATATTGTATTTGTTCCTAGGCCTTGAAAATGATTAAAAGAATAAAAATATTTATGATTTTGATTGATTATTTTATTTTTTAGAGTTAAAATGAGGTGGACGCGAACTGGTATACCAATATTACGAATTAGTCAGTTTGCGTCCAGGGTGGACGCAAACTCATCTTTCTATTTCTAACTTAATCCTTTATTTTAATGTAAAGAAATATGTCATAACGATGGGGTTTTATTTTATTTTTACCATTATTATTATGTTTATTTAAATAGCCAATTTGCGTACACTTAATTATGGTAATAGGAAAAGCTATAGATGTCGAAATTTACCTGGACGCAAACTGGATTTACAGATTATATATATACCAGTTTGCGTCCACTTGTTTATTTAAATACTAAATCTTACGTAACTGTTTCATAAAATTTAATCAGACAGTTAAAGATAGGTAGTAGTCGGTAGAGTGCATTGTACCATCCCATCGGGACTAGTACCCATCACCGCTCCGCTTTGCTGCCTTCTTCCACTTATACACAAGCAGCTGTATGATAACTTTTAAATACATAAAGATAATTATGTAAATATATTCAGGCCATTATATAGCCATTATTCCACAAAGAAGTTGACAAAGGTGCAACTAGGCCACGCACGGTTAGTCTAATGATACTTAATTCCACAATGCGATAGGTGGCAAACCTATTGCCAACCGAGCACATGTTCTATCCCGGATCACGATGTTTTCATTAGAAAATAATAAAGATAAAGAGCATTTGAAGAATGAAAGAAGGAACACGATAGGTAATAATAGTTAGGAAAAAGTGAAGGAAACTAAATTTTTTTGTGAAATGGACGTGCTTGATGTGAAATCTATAAAAGAAAATTTACTTACTACTTGCAGATCCAACAATATCTGCTAAATATTTTAAAATGTCTGTATTCTAGAATTAAGATATTTTAAATAAAAACAGACAAATTATATGACCTAGTGGTGACCTGTCTGACATAAACAATCGATGATGTAATTTTGGGCACCAAAACATCTGAGATGCAAAAAAACGATGAACTATGAATGTTGATTAGAAAGAAAAAGGCGTATCTACATTTGAATACGAAATAAAACCAAAATAGCATATGAAATAGGTGTAGCCAGAACGTATTACAAGAATCTTTGTATAGATCTACGTAATAAAAGCTTTTTTCAATTTCAATTTTAATATTCAAGAGTTTTAGTAGACGTAGTAGTGCTGGAATAAACAACTGAGTTTGTTTGTCCAGGTAGTGCTTTTAGCAGGGGTAGATAGATTGATCGGCATCATTCGTAGCAGTGAGATCCGAGAAAGAGTGGGATTAAAAAAGTGTTGGTACAATAATGAGTAAGGGCATGTTCCGTTGGTTCGTTCATGTTGTGAGAATGGCAGATGAAAGATTACCAGTACAGACATATATTACGAAAGTGAATAAATGTACATACTTAGTTACCTGGAAAGACCTAAGTTGACTTTCCATGCACAATTTTAACCCACGGCCAACTCTTGTCACCACAATCTCCACGACCAGCTTTTTATTGTATGAAAAAATTAATTATTCCCGACTAGTGATACACTTCACTTCTTTAAGATTGTCTGGCAGAGATCGCTCTGAAGCGATAAGACCGCCTTTGTCCACCTAAGTTAAATGTTATTATAAGTGAAAGAGTGTATATTATTATTTTGTAAATTTTGGTGCATCATAAAGTGTATTCATTTATTTTATTCATTCACTTCCTTACATATTTCTATCACCATTATGACAGACTCATGTTCTGGTTCAAAGAGTAGAGCAGCCAATGAACATTAAGCCTAACATCGTGGCCACAGGTCAGCGACGCACTTGATTATGTATATCATCTGATTATCAAATATTCCACTTACAAAGCTAACCATCAGCTATTTTTACAGATGGTAGGCCCAACACATATACTTATACAAAAGCATTAGCTGAATCTTTAATAGTTGAGAAACGAGGAGACATCCCTGTCGTCATCGTCAGGCCATCGATTGGTAAGAACATTTTGTGGTTTATTTTGTTTTATGTTTTGCTAGCTGACCTGGCTAACTTTATACCTCCCAACATTCAACGCATTCGTTTTATTTTTCCAATTTTTATAAATCTCTAAATGAAAATATAATAATGAAAAATAAAGTCCAGATTGAAGTCCTACAACTTCAAATGTCCTTTTGTCGTTAAACCAACTTAATTAGCAAAGGTTCCTGCACAATCCGAGTACACGTTGTGACAGATAGCAGGACCAAATCTACTAAGCGTTGTTATCTATATATTAATAAGTGAAGCAAAAACTTTGGACCCTTTTTCACGAAAATTGCGCTGACAGGGGAGCATAAAATTTTGCACACTTATAGTTTATGTGTAGGAGAAATGCAGACCTCTAATGTTTTTCAATAATAATGCTTATAAAGTACATGAAATCAATAAATAAAACATTACCCAGACTTCTATGCATTTGACACACCTAAACAAATATATTGATGATAACGTTAAAAGATCACAGATGGCGCACCATACAGTTTGAAAACAAAGTAGTGGGTCTTGAGAAATGTATGATGAAGATGGCGTTCTTATCAACAAGATATTAAAATTTATTATGGACGAATTCTAACCAACGGGCGACCACTAGTAACTTCGATTTCTTAAATACAAAACTTTTTGGTAAAAAAATGCAGGGGGCGTCCTATCTCACTTTTCTGTCTGTGAAACTCATACTTATATAACCTTCGATAACGATCTTTCAATTCCTTTACTCGGTCTTTATTCATGGCACAATTTTTTTTCGAAGCTCTCCTTTTGTATGTCTCTTTTATCCGAGCATTACCTCGCACTGGCTCTAGGGAGTTAAACTGTCAAAAATTAGGGGAAGGTATTTGCACATTCATGTTAATTAAATAATGTGTAAACAGTTTTTATTTGCGTTTTTTGTTTCAAAGACCTTCTTTTGATTTTTTATGTTAGTTGATAGGTAAATAATTGTGAAAGCATTAAGTTCGTCTTTTGTATAATATATAACGTTAATTGTTATACAAAAAGTTAAAATAATTAAACACTACCTATTAAAGTATTTTCATGCCCTTGACCTAGAAAAGAGAGATAGAAGTCTAACCTACAATTAGCCAAAATTACTTAAGTCCTATGATAGATGGTGACAACCGGCACTTATCCAATCTCGCGCAATATTGTTTTTTAGAATATTAAAAGGCATTGTTGTCTTGCCAGATGCAAAAATTGAGCCAAATACCAATTTATTGAGACCAATATCGAAACAGTAGACGAAAGAGGCGATTTCCAGTCGGGACCTAGATACTTCTTTACGCATTAACAAATTTCATTAGACATATACTTAGGCAGGGGCTGTGCTGAGACGACCTAAGCATATTTGATATTTACCATCGTCGGCGCTTTGTTATAATTCATTAATTGACTTAAGATATAAGTACAAGTGTAGTTTTGTAGTTTTAACAATAGGAAAATATAGTTGCAGAAAGAATGACTGATAAAATATTGAAAAAACAGATACATAATGCGAATGTGGATGGATGTTACCCGGGGAGACCTAGCTTGACATTCCACCATCAAATCGCTCCTGCGTTATCGAGGATGGTGTCAAGAGTCTCCAAAACCGCCGTGTTTGTATGAAAAGGGTAACGAATGTAGAGTATGCCAGACATGTCTGACAGGATCGTGCGGTTTGGCACTCAATACTCTCTGCTTGCCCCGTTAGGGACTTAGCGTGAAGATATGTGTGTAAGTGCAGTGTTCATATAAACATAATTTTTAAATCACTTATAATTTCAACATAATTAAAATCAAAAACATAAAACGCTATTGTTATTTCGAATAAATAACAAACATGAAATAAACTTATAAATAAATTATAATTAGAAGGTAATAATTAGTTTTTGCTTAAAATTATATTTTTCAAATTAATTAAACTAATTGAATGTCAAGAAATTTGTACACAATGATGCCTTAATGAAATGTTTTTATCACATTAATTTATAAATTATTTTAAGCGAGTTGTTCGCTTTTGTCAATTAATTTGTTTTGATCTTGTTTTAAAACCAAACTGCATAATAATTTTAATAAAAATAAGAATACTTTTAGTTTTTTTAACGAACTGAGTTTACAGATCTTTTTTGACTAAATTCCTTAAATCTCGGGAAAAAATACTGCAT
Source organism: Calephelis nemesis (assembly GCA_002245505.1). Taxonomy (NCBI): domain Eukaryota; kingdom Metazoa; phylum Arthropoda; class Insecta; order Lepidoptera; family Riodinidae; genus Calephelis; species Calephelis nemesis. Next base: position 4,551 of record NJDD01003717.1, on the reverse strand, counting down.
GAAACGAAACGCACATAATATACCTGCCAATTGAGTATTTCCATGTATAAGAATCGTTACACCCATAACACACACATACACCCAATTTGTGTAACTTATCCAGGGATATTTATTTATTATTATTGTTAATTTAAAAAGTTGTCATTAGTTAATAAAAAAGCTATCTGAAAATTGTCGAGAATAGAGCTTGGAACCAGGAGAAGGACATAGGGTACATTTTATTCCCTTTAACAGCAAGGAAACTAGGAAAAACAACATTTTATCTTTGCCCATACAAACTTTACGGATAAAACGAAGTTCGCTGGAACAATATAAAATAAATAAGAAAATGTGGTATTTTAGAGATGCCTGATTCAGTTCCTATTTAACTTACAGTATGTGCCAGTGAAGCTGAACCTGAGCCGGGTTGGATCGACACTATTACTGGATCATCAGTCTTGGCTGCAGGAGTAGGGTCTGGCCTCAATCGTTTCGGGCTTGGTGACCTTAACAATATCCTTGACATAGTTCCTGTTGACTATACTGTCAACCTTATCATTGCTGCAGCAGCTAAAGGCGTTCGGTAAGCATCATACTTTTTAAATTAAAATAAAGCAAAATATAAATTTACCACGGGGTAACACGGGTTAATCCGGGCACCTTTGTAGAATAAGCAAAAGGCAAACAAGCAGGCCGATTTCCTGATTCCTGACTAGAGATACCAATAGTGGTAATGGTGCGTTGCAGACCTGAGGCGGGTATGTTAGGCCTCGAGCAAAAGCAAGCAAGTTACATTACCTTCCGAACCGGAATACGTCAACGGCAAGCACTGACATTATGGCGGTAGGAGGTAAGGCGGTGGTACCAAACCGGGCTGTTCGCTGCGAAATTCTACCACGTAGTAGGATTTCACGGGTGTTAGTTACGGTAAGCCTACGCTCGCCTTTTAAAAGCTGCCTGGCAGAAAACAGATGGTCTATTCATCAGACTAGGCATCTACTGTTATGTTTTAAGAATTTACCAAAATTTAGCAACAAACCTGTAGGAGGCATATCTCTAATTGTAGGTGGGTTATTGACATGGATGTTAATAGCGTCATGTCTTATATTTGATAGCTTATTGATATTGAACGATAGACGGCATAATCTTAAAATTGAAGTTTCGCTAATTTTCCGCATTTGAATTATAAGGATCATTTTTAATGAAAAGAAAAGAAAAAGAAAAGAAAAGAAAAAATATTTATTTGCGGAATATGAGTGTTACAAAGATGTTACAAAATTATTTAAGCGTTTCAACATATTCTACCAACTTGTGGTGTGCAAATATTTAATAGGTTTTAATCAAATTACTAATTTTAATTATTAAATTACAATCTACAACACACTGTATTTTGTATTTATTATAAGATTATTTATTAATACAACAATTTTTAGAATGTAAATTAATTTATCCCTGTCTACCGTAAACTACCACCGTTTCCAAACCTAGCCAGACAGGAGAAGAAACGGCGAAACAAACTCCTGCGTACCCGACATTCTGCAATTATTAATCATATTAGAAATACTAAATTATTTATTCTTATCTGCAAGAAAATCTTTGACACTGTAATAATTTTTCTCTAAAAGTAAGTTGAATACCTTTTTTCGAAATCTGCTTAATGGAAGTGATTTAAGATTATCAGGAATTTTGTTGTATATACGAATTGACATTCAATACACATTATTTTTGTAAATGTTGATTTATTAAATGAGATAAACTATTTCTAAAATGAGATAAACCTAGGACTTCAGCATTCGTATGAAACAAATGATAATGTTTTTTTACAAATACACATACAGCTAATATATATAAACACGGCAAAGGTAATATTTTAAGTGACTTAAAAAGTGCCTTGCATGAATGTAATTGATTGACATTACATATCGCGCGTATACACTTCTTTTGAACTCTAAAGAGTCTTGTTAATTCTACAGAATTCCCCCAAATAGGAATACCATACTGCAAAACGGAAGAAACATACCCGTGATATGCTAACAGAGATGCCTTTAATCCTGACTCTTCTCTAATTCTTCTCAACACATATACAAACCTATCGATTTTATTGCAAAGTAAATCAATATGCGATTTCCAGTTACAAAATTTATCGATTTTTATTCCTAG
>NJDD01003714.1:39749-55266 GCA_002245505.1 Calephelis nemesis | reverse complement strand
GGGGGGATTTTCCACACGAAAAAAAAAAAAAAAAAAAAAGATAAGCGAGTAGGCTAGACACTCGACCAACAAGCCGATCAATGATATTATAATGGTTACTTTAACTCTAACAATACATGCACAACTGTTCTTAAAATTGGTCACGTAAGTAGGACGAACTTTAAGTTTATACAAAAAAATACCATTAAGGTTTTGAAAAAAAATTGCAGACGAAGTTGAATTTCTTAGGTATTTTTTTGTCTTTTGACGTTTTTTGATTTTATGTGTTGTTAAAAAATATTATTATGTGATATATAAGATATATTATATCACGCTTTAATTTATAAAGGCGACAACTATGTATTTTAGGATTGGACCTGTTACGGTCCAATGTGGGCTGTCTTTTTAATGATCAATTTATATACATCTTAAAAAAAGGATCTTCACTCCCATATCCCCGAAGCGGTAGGCAGAGGTACAAGCAATGAACCCACGACTAGCTGAAGACACTAAGTCCCACAATGTGACAGATGGCAAGCCTATCGCCAACCAAGAAAAAAAAGGAAAATAGATGTTTTTGTTGCCCGATCAGAGAATCGAACCTAAGACCTCAAAAAGTCAAGACCGCTACACCACAGAGGCGATATGTATTTTGTAGTTGCAATTTTTTTAAAGAGGGAATATTAGATTTTTGAGTCTATAAATTTTTAACAGACTTCGTTAACAAAATACGAGTATGTACTTTGTTAATAGCCTTTTATGTTGCAATGTTCTCTACCAATATTTTGTTCATTACCATGATAACACATATCAAACAAAAACCCTTAACTTTACCGTATGTAGACCATCGATACTAACATATTTATGTATTAATAGATTCCGGCTTGACTTGCTTACATCAGCTTTAACAGACTTAAAAAAGGAGGAGGTTGTATTACAGTACTTCTACACATATATTTTTGATATGTATATTACATGATTTTTTCCGTAATTTGGAACGGATTTTAAAACACCTACCTATGTGAAATACAAATCTACGTCCGACGTAATCCCATTTCCAGCAAGTCTAAATCTGATTAGGGGATCACTATTAAATCAAGGCAAAACAAAATTTTTAGCATAAATAGACGACACAATATTGAAATTGAAGTCTGTTTTTACCAAAGCTGCCTACAACATTTTATTAATTGTATTTATACTCATTGCCCTTTACCCATCTATTAGGTAATGAGTATAAAATATGTCATTTTTAAAGCTAATTTTGTATTAAAACTAGCAAGCGAGTTATAAATGGCAAAATTGTAATCACGGCTCTGCAAGGTCCGTGGCTCAAGCCGAGAGCTGGGCAAATTTTTAGTGGACTTATTTGTAAAAAACTCACTAAATGAATTTAAAAGTAGCAAGAATTTAGATCAGATAAATATTACTAAATTAAATGAAAAAAATATAGACAGTGATAATGGTAATGTGTATTGTATACGGTTTTAAATAACGGTTAATAAGAATTACAGAATGTGGAAATGATAAAATGCAAAAACCTCAACTTAACACTACAGCTGCCTATTTTTATTACTCCATCAAAATTGACTATTTGGCGATGGTGTGGACGCAGCGGTAGTCATAGCCCGAACTTCCTTTGGTGATTGTTTGAAAAACCAACTGAGAGGTGATCGCGCTCTATTACAAGCTATCATGTGATCGAGTCAATCTCTGGTATGTACTCGTAGTTTAAAATCATAGTGGAGTACAGCTGTGTACAAGTCCTCGTTGAGACCGTGTCGCAAGTAAATTATAGTTAGGGCTCGCTTGAGAGCCAACACCGCAAGTAATCAAAATTACAATAAAGGTTAGTGGCAATCCTTTCAGCTTCTAAAAATTACCGTGCGTGGCCGTGTGTTTGTTCGATGATCGCTCTCATAAAATCAATGTAACCAATGGATAGGAGCACAGTTGGAATGTACGCGCGACCGAGCTCCATCGCTGTATATCCATGTGGCAGCAAAGCCCTTAAACAGATATCAGAAATAGTTTAGTGCGATCCTCGACAGATATCAAACACTAGACGAATGTATTCAGTGCGTGTCGCTTGGCCATTGTCTGGACCAGGGGTGGGAAAATTCTTTTGACCGCGGGCCGGTAAGTTAAAAAAAATCTAGTGGTGGGCCAGTAAATTATAATTAATCTTGAGGCGGGCCGGTTTATTAAAACACCTAAAAATAGCTGTACATATTACGATTATAAAACGTTGTATAAAGATAACATTAGGCATTTTTTATTTTATTTTACAATCCTTTATTAAAATAAAATATATTTATGAAGTCTAAATATATGAAGTACTCGATACATATGTTTGAAGTATCGATTCAGTACCTTAATTGTTCAAATTTCAATAGTCTTTTAACATTAATTTTTTCAAGAAGGTTCATATTATTTCGGCCCTTGGCGGGCCGGATTAAAACCTCTTAAGGGCCGGATCCGGCCCGCGGGCCGTAATTTGCCCACCCCTGATCTGGACTGTGACGCGCCGCCGCCCGCGCGCCGCACCACACGTTTGTGCGGGCCATTGTGTGAGATACCATACATTGTGTTTCGTTTGTACGAATAATTAAGTTTGAATGGATTCAAAAAAATCAGGTATGCAGCTCCGTGCCACCATGTTATACAAATTCATAGTACGTCAGTATCTCGTCTCTGAATACCTAATATCTTCTTTATTGTGATGAAGGCAAATCTGCGAACAGGTTTGCGTACAGACACGAAGGTATCTTTACGACCTGCTCTACTTTCCAAATATTACCTTGGCGGTGACTAAAAATTTAAGACTTAAGACGACATGAACAGATGAGGAATGTAAGTCTAAGTCTAATAGTCATATTCCTAACACTTCAGCAATTATTTTGAACAACTGATGATGTTTTTTTACCAATACACATCTAGGACAGCCATTAAATACAAATAAGGTGAAGGGAAAATTTTAAGCGACTTAAAAACTGGTTTGCATAAATTCTTTAGACCTTATTTCGGAAGATAGAGTTTCAGGTAGATATGCATACATTTTTGCTGTATTAGGTATAACTCAAAAACCACTCGTCGGATTACGATTGCATTTATATGCAAACACCTCGGAATGATGACTTATCTTTCGAAAATCGAACTATCAAAATCGGTTGGCTAAGCTGCTACTCGTATATATAAATGTATACCGTAATAAAGTATATTATACCATATCATAGTATAAGTCAGGAAAGCCCCTAATATCAATAAGTTTAAAAATATGGTTAAACGTCACTTTCTACGTTCAATTTGACTCCGTTAAAGTTAATCTGTTTTTTTTATTTAATTTTTTTCTCTTTGTTTTAATATAATTCTATAGTATGGATATTGCATGTGTTATATTTCTTCTTTTTTTGTGTATTAAGAGCACCAACGTCCAAAATTTCTTTGATTCTATCTCCTTAACATAAGGTTGCCTGGAAGAGATCGCTATTTTGGCGATAAGGCCGCCTTTGTGTATCACTTAGTTTTAAGTTTCCTTAAATGTATTATTTTTTATGTATTTTGGTGAACAATAAAGAGTTATTCTATTCTATTCTATTCTATTCTATTATAAACTATTGACAAACACCAAGTCGAATTGAAACCTACTCCTTTTTCGAGGTTGGTGGAAAATACATCGAAACTCTAAACGAAGTCTCTGACCCCAACATCACTGAGGTCCGATACAGATTACAAAAGGGATGGAGCCGGAGCCCTCCTGTTCCATTGGCGGTACAAGATATCGTCGACTCTTATGTTGTTTATGTAATCGTTTGGTAACAATTTATTTTTCATTTCAGGTGATGGATTGTTGAGAGACTTCGAGTTCCCTCTGGCGTTTCTGCTGATGTGCTCCGGGTTCTTTATAATGTATTTGGTGGAAGAGTTGGTACATCTGTATATCAACCAACGAGAGAAGAAGAACGCTAAAGCCGAGCCTCTCGTGCGGAACCTTAGCGTGCGCCGAAGCCGCGCAGGCGCCAGCGTCACCAATTCCACCGCGGACCTCATTGACCCATCTTCTATAAAAAAAGAAAAGGTATGATATCGTCCGCTCTTGACTAAAACAGATGGATAAAAACAAGTTAGTGCTTTACAAATCACACAATTACAATTTTTTTTATTTATTACTAGCCGATTAAAAAAAACTAAAGGGTGATTTTTCTCAATTTCCCTGCAATTTTCTCGGTTTTTCTCTGCACATAACCTTTCGTGATGCGATGAACACGCGAAATGGGTTTCATTTTAATATAGAGATTGTAATTAATTCCCAATCAGTTTTACTTTATTTTGGCAATAATTTACTTATTTGCTCTGTATTAGACTTGCAGATCTTATGAGTCGAGCAAAGGTCAAATGTCGTATCAAAAAGTGTTGGTGCCAGTATGCCGAGCAGCAACTTGCCCAGGCAGGGATTCACCGCATTAGCTACTCCAGCTGCCGTAATGAAAAAGGCCGGTCCGGCCTTGCTTAGCTCTTACGGGACCACAGGAAAGCGACGCATTATAATAACTGTGGTGTCAAAAGATCACGGTTGTCTCTTGCCATCAGGAGATCCATTGACCTCTAAATATGTGGACAAGAAATAGTTACCAAAAAAGCCTGCCGCTGGCTACTAAATATGGCTGCTATTTGACATTACTAAGGCTATCCAAAATACGTAAAGTATCGATATCGATACATAATCCATAATCTTAAAATCAAAAATTTTCAATAAACCCCCGACAAACCAATTTTTATGATAGTTACGTTTCCAACGATAAACACACACTATCGCATACATTTTGATGTGCTTTAAGCAAACTCGAAATATAATAAAACACAACACAGCCAACTTTTAAAAATTATTATCAATCAGTAACCTCCCAGGGGGGTTAGAATGAACCACCGTCGACTTGAAACGAACGTTCGTTTCGGGCCGCTTATAAATGTCAAACTCAAAAAGCGTAGAACGTTCGTGCCAAACAAAACGTGACGTCGGCGATAGACATTAGACGTAGACAATTGACAAATAACAAATTTGATATTGACGTATTTTAAGTCGTGTCGTCATAGATAAACTTTTGTTTTTTCATACAAATTCGGTCATTATTCTCGTTTACACGATATCGCTTCAAGTTGTGATTGTTCTAGCTTTATAAAAAACGATAACGTTTTGAAACGAAACGCATCGTCCAAGCGAAACGACGCGATCGCGCCGAGACGAAAGTGCACATTCTAACCCCCCAGTTCCTTCATTAGGTCCTTGTCAAGGTATTCACTATAATATTTATTGCGTCTATAGATCACGGTTCTATTTTATCAATGCCATGTGCTTGTCCGCACACTTGTTACGTAAAATACCAATTTTCGATTCCGACAAAATTTGGTATAGTAATTGTTTTAGACACTTTAAAGTTTAAAGAAACATATCTAAATAATATTATCACGCTAGCAAAGCCACGGGCAACAGTACAAAACAAAGTTTGCGTCAGAAAAGGTAGTATTTCGATATCGATACAAGATCTATTAATATAGATATAAACTATTATTTACCTCTCGATTGAAATTGCTACTAATGTATAGCTAGTCAGGGGGGTTAGAATGAACCACCGTCGTCTTGAAACGAACGTTCGTTTCGGGCCGCTTATAAATGTCAAACTCAAAAAGCGTAGAACGTTCGTGCCAAACAAAACGTGACGTCGGCGATAGACGTTAGACGTCTGACAATTGACAAATAACAAATTTGATATTGACGTGTTTTAAGTCGTGTCGTCATAGACAAAGTTTTGTTTTTTCATACAAATTCGGTCATTACCCTTCGTTTACACGATATCGCTTCAAGTTATGATTGTTCTAGCTTTATAAAAAACGATAACGTTTTGAAACGAAACGCATCGTCCAAGCGAAACGACGCGATCGCGCCGAGACGAAAGTGCACATTCTAACCCCCCAGGTTAGCTTATAAATAGGGAAATGCAATGAAAAGAAAGAAATAACATTTTTTCACTTTTCACCAGCATATTTTTTTTACATTGTGATGTGCAAATATGTTTACTTTTACATAAGTTAACTCTTTATTTTTATTACAATATTCATTATCATTATAAGAAAATGTGATCAGATTATATTCAAACCACTTTTCCTTACTTAAAAGTGAGCACTTGAAATAATTTTTGTAACGATAGACCATGATTGATATTTTCAGTGGCAATGGTAGGTATACATTTTTATCTTGTCCAAATATTTTTTTTCTGGGAACGTAAAATAAAATGTCGACAATTGTAATAGTATACTTCACTATAAAAATTGAACACTAAATATGGATTCTTGGCAAGCCTGACAACTGTCATGACTTCAATTTAAATCGACGCCAAAATGAGCATAGACAAAAATGTCCTTATCTCTTTCGGCGTACATAATATCAACATTTGTTAAAAAGAGACAAAGAGATGTTGTAAAGTTATATGTTGATTCCAACGGTATTTTTGCAACTAAATTTGCTATACAACATTGTTGCACTTCTTTATATATTCCTATTTCTATAGGAGATCGCAGTGTTCGCTGACATACCGCTCAAATAAAAAAGAACGTAAAGTCTATTTTTCCTTAGGAGTCCAATTTGGTAATCAAACATCACTTGATAGAAAAACATCAAAGTTTCACTTTAATCTCACGCACTGAACTAAATGTTATTGGTTTTACATATTCAAAACTTAGTTACTGTATGTTTAACACTGATTCTGTTTCGAATTCATCAATTTAACATATAAATTTTGCAAAAAATATTAGAAATTGAAATCTATTTGCACAGATAAGTAACACACTATATACTTGACACATAGAACTTGAGATTGTCTATGAAATTTATAGAGATGGGCAATAATGAATGCATTTGAATTGTAAATTGAATGATTCTTTTGCAACGACAAAGAGTTTTGAAATTAAAATAAATAGCTTGTAATTCTTTTGTAAACAGTTTAAATATTAAAATGTTGTTTCTTGGAAGGCATTTTTTTTGCGAAATAAAGGCTTAAAATTATAATCAAAATCAATCAATTTTTATTGACTGGATCTTTTTTCGAGATAAATATCTTAAAAAGAGAATATATATAAAAAAATATTTATAGTTTGGCAGTCTATTTGATATTAGCTGTTGATTAACAAAAAATAAAATAATAGTCTTTTAAAAAACAAAAAAAATATATCGATTTCAAATAATCGATTCTAAGGAGTAGTCAGGTGTTTTAGATCGTTTGTTGTCATTTGTCTGGTATCCTCGACTGTGTATAATGAGTGTTAGTGTTAGGATTTTTAACCTCATTTGGATTTGCTACTGACTTGTGTTTACTTTGTGACTGACTTGTGTTTTTTTGTAATGGAATAGTTTTAATAACTAGAAGCATTTCTTGATTTATATTTATTAAATGGTGCTTTAATTAATAATTCGAAATGAGTTTCAAAATGAAAAATAAAGGTAGCAAGATGTTTCATAAAAAGAAATGTATACCTATATAGTCTGTTTTTTTAATCCGATTATGTAAACAAACAGTACATCATAGAAAAACATCGAAGTGTCACACCAATCATATTCCTTAAATTCAACATAATTGGTTCGAAGTATTCTTTCATTCTAAGCAGAACGTTTAACAATAAAATCTGTTTCGAATTTACCATTTTAAGAAATTAAATTTAAGTAAGGTTTCGGTTATTTTTTAACTTTTCTATAAACAATGCTTAGTGACTATTAAGTTTTCAAAAGTAAACAATGACATTTACGAGTTCAGTATAGTAGTTTGCTAAAACAAAAACTATAAAACGCAGATAACGTGTCTTATTCTCCATTATAATTAAAGTAGTGCCACCTTTCTTGGTCTTTCTAACAGTTTCTTACTTTTCTATACAAAATATGATGCTGTTATAGTATTAAGCACGAAAAAACTTTTCGTAATATTTTTGCAATGTGTCATTTACTTGTCTAATAAAATAACAACTACAACAACCAGCGCCAACACGTGTACCCGACACGTCCAATCCCGGGCACCGCCATTTCCATTAGAAAACTCAAAACACACACTTTCCACTTTTTCCCTGTTGCCCGACCCGGGGATCGAAACCGGGACCTCAAGAAGCTAAGTCCGACGCCAAACCGCCAGACCACGATGGATCAGATTTGAAACGTGTTTTTCATTACCAGTTTTCTCAGAAAAAAAGTTATGTCATCAACCACTTTCATTATTTTCTTACCGAGTATATAATATCCATTATGTTTTGGCAAGTAAGAAAGATAAAAAAACACACTTTCTCTTATATACTATTACTACTATGAAGATAGCATTACTATTTACTAAATTACTATACTAGTATTGACTAATAAATATCATTCATTCACGGTAGTATGTCATTCTTGTTCATTCGGTCTTTTGATAATTCCCAGCCCTATTCATTGTCTACGGCTTCCTAATGTCACTGTTCCACCATTGTTGTTTACCAAATTGGACTCCTAAGAAAAAACAAACTTTAAGCTCTCACAATAACCTCCCTACTGACAAAAGATATTTGAACTTATTAGCGGTAATCGATTATTACTATTACTTATTAAGAAAATTATTTTCAGGACCCTGAAAATAGCCATGGTCACTCACACTCTCACAACCACGGACACAGCCACATGCCCACACATACGGCAGATGACGTCACGTCAGCGCTGAGAGGATTGCTTATTGTTTTGGCCCTTTCTATTCATGAATTGTTTGAAGGTTTGGCTGTTGGTTTAGAATCAAGTACTTCAAACGTATGGTGAGTGTAGTTTAATTAAAAATTACGACTTGTTTTCTGTGTAATTTGATTAGATTTTCTTATAATGATAAAGATAAACAGATGTACAGAAAATCGTATGCTAATTGAAATAACCATCGAAGGTACCATATTAATTAATGAACTAATGTGATGCCTCTTCACCGTGGGCCACGATGGTCCGTGATAGACGTCACGATCGTATAGAGGGTGTTACCACCTGTGATCGGCCATGATGGTTGTAATCGAGCGTGATCGATGCTGTGTCAGTTTTTCGGACAATCAGCAAAGCAAGTTCAGGCCATGACTGTAGGTCCGTCCACACGATCGTCGATCTCTCAGTTCATAGCTGTCTGCGGAACGATGTGGTATGCGCTGCTGCTGGTGAGTTAGGCCACATTGTTTAATACTGGCGTAACAAAAAGCAAAATTATTCATGTAGTATTGGGGTTTTTGCATCACAATAACTTTCTTATACTCTGAATTTTTTACTACGTTACTTACGAAATTTTATACAACAAACATCACGGATTTTGCCAACATTTTTAAAAGGTTAACCCGTAGACATTTACAACAAAAACTAGTGATGTCTTTGGCTGTCTACTTAATCTTTCTTATTTAATATAAGAATAATAGTTAGGTAATTCTTAATACGTTGAAATCTTTCTAGTGATATTCTAGAACATTGACCTCTAAGTATTCTAGAATCCAGTGAGAGTGACAGAGTTCAATTTCAATTGTCATCTAGATTAACGCAAAATTTAGGTTTATCCTTTTTTTTTAAATGTGGTAACTGATCAGATCTAGACATGCTGGAAAATGGGATCACCGTTTTCAAATAATAAGTTGTTTTAAAATTCATTCAAAATGACTTACAAAATGTGTAATACATAAAAATATATGTATGGTAATAACAACAACCTCCTCTTTTTTAAGCTGGTTTAAGCAAGTCTAACCGGAACATATTGGAAAATGACAATAGCCTATATGTACCTATAGTAAAGGGTTTCGGTTTCATATGTGTTATCAAGATAATGAACAACATATTAGTACAAACATTTCAATACAGTATAGTTCAATAATAATATATATCTTCACGCCCGTATCCCTGAAGAGGTAGACATAGGTACAACCAGAGCAACCACGACTAACCGAAGACATTGAGTTCCACAATGTGATAGGTGGCAAACTATCGCCAATCGGGCACTTATCAAATGCCGGGCTACGTTGTTTATAATATAAGAATGGAAGATACACATTTCTACAAAACGTTTTGTTGCCCAACCTGGGGATCGAAGCAGTGACCTCAAGAAGTCAAGTTCAACGCCAGACCGCTAGATTACAGAAGCGATTCAAATTAGTAATTCTAATGTTAATATAATAATATATAAATAATAATAAAATTAAATAAAATATGTAATAAAACCAGAGAGAATTTGATCACTACGTTTTAAGCTGACTCTTAAAACGTAGTGGATAGATGTAATAAAACAGCGTATTAGGTCGGCACCTACAGGGGGCCTACCATAAGCTTTGACAAAACAGACTTATAACAGGAAAGTTTTACTTCTGTCATAAAACATCATTACTTTAGTTTGTACCATGAGCTTTTAATTCAGCATTGTTTTATTACCGCAATGAACGAATGATTTTTGTAAATACCTGCTACATTCTTTTTTTTATTCTTCTTCTTCTTCTTTTTTATAAATATGGCTTCCAATTGTTTTTCACAATATAATAAGCTAGTGACAAGTATAAAACTTACTTAGATACGTCCCCTTCCGGCAGACTAAGATTCATTAGTTATTAGAATCTATTAATTTGTTTTTATTCGATAATATATGCATTTTTCTAGTTACCTAGTAATTTTCGTCTTCATATTAAGTCGAATACTAAGGTCTTAGATATAGCGGTGGCTTGTTTATTGGTGGCGGTTATTGAGCTTTGTTATAGATGCTATCGTTGTAACAACAATGAGAAAATACACGATACACTAATTTCTTCGTGCATATATCACTTAATTCTGCATTTGAGCTAAAAATAATTGTGCACGAAAAATGAAACCATACAAAAAGTTTTGTAAATTGTGAAGAACAGCATAAGTAACTTGTTAAGTAATAAAATCCTTTCTAGCTATTAAATTGAATAAAAAATAAAAAAAATATTTTGCCAAACTACGTTCTACCAAAACTAGCCTGAGCGACTCGAACGAAGAAAATGACAATTTGAACAAATAGTCTAAGGTTATTCGTCAGCTTCCTTCATATAGAAAACTGGCCTACACCAAACTGTCATCGTCAATTTTCAGATATTAATGTTTGATTGGTAGTCTATTCCTACATTTATTAACGAAAATTTAATCACAATAACAATTTTATGTTTTATTTTAGAATTTTTTTAGATGGCAATTTCTAAAACAATATTAAATCCGCTATCAAATATTAACTTTTTTAAGATCGCTAATTATGACATAAAAACATTACTGCTAGCTGCCAGAATTGACGTTATGGTACGAATTGAATGAATGATACGTCACAAAACTGCTATCTAACAGTATTGTAAAACTATCATAAAACAAGGTTGTTTAGGGACGTCATGGTACGAAAAGTCAATGTAGTATTAAAACATTCCTGTTTTGAGGGCTTATGGTAGACCCCCAGCTCGCAACGCTCCGCTTAAAACATATACTTTGTTCGCTGTACATTGCGCGCTGAAAAACTGCTAAATATTTAACCACTTCTGTCGTCTGATATGTATCTAAACTACCACAGAAGTTTTCGTTACGGTGTCAAATACACCCTGTATGTAGGTACTGATTATGTAACCGCAACCGCCGGACGCGCGATCATCAACCGCCAAATTTGCGGGCGATAATTTCAACCGCGGCGGCTGCGGGACCGCAAAATTTACCCGTCTCGTGAGTTTTGAAATAAATCGCAGAACCGCGACCGCCGCGGGAGCGGGGAATAATCGCTCCATGAGTTCTGTCTCTTAAACTTACCATCTCTTTTATAAGTACTTTTATTATGAAAAGCTAAAAATTATTTCCTTTTTACTGCGTTACGGACGCACTCCAGCAAAATATGTTGCACGTCTTCCTCTTCATCATGTATACTTAGAGGTCAACGTTATCACGTATTTCACAATTTGGTGACATTTTCTTTCCCATCAAAAAAGCGAACTTATTAGCTGAATGTGTGACCTGTTGGTGCCATCTTCTATCAAATAGAAACACTAGTATATACACATATATATATATATATATTTACAGCTATTAAAATGTAGCTACTATAATGTAGATGTTAGAATTACGCAAATGTATAAATTAAGCACTGAATTAAATATCGAAGAAATTTATTTTTTTTTACCGTTTAGGTACATGTTGGGAGCAGTTTCAGCACACAAACTAGTGATTGCATTCTGCATCGGTGTGGAGCTGATCGCCACACGGACGAAGACCTGGCTCGCTGTGGTTTACATCACGACCTTCGCAGTCGTCTCACCTCTGGGTATTGGCATTGGTATCCTGCTTGTCGGCGGGGAAGGAGCGACGGCAGCCGGAGTATCTTCTGTAATTCTGCAAGGTTTAGCGTCCGGTACTCTGCTGTATGTGATATTCTTTGAAATTTGGAAGAATGACAGGACAGGCATCTTGCAGTATTTTTCTGCCTTAATTGGATTCGGATTGATGTTTGGACTGCAATTAGCGAGTAAGTATTTAATGTTTTAAGGGTTAATATCTTAAGTATTTTGTAAAGAACGTAGAAAAAATATAAAAAACAATAAGAATTAGCAGGCTTAAGGAGAGTATAATATGATCACCTTAGAGATTGCAACTGATTTGCTTAAGGGATTACACATTATTTTTTGGCTGAAACTGTTAAGAGATTTTCTTGATGAATGGACTTCTGCGGACCTTACGATGATGATACCTAATTACAAATTGTTTGTTTTTCTGCAGTTCCTCACGCTCACACCCACTCACATGGCGACTGCGACCACGGACACGATCACGGACACGAACACTCCCACGGGCGCTCCGGTGACTACGAACACGCAGACTAGTGGATTCAACCCACATCGTTACGTAATACTTTATGGAAATAATCAGTACTCACTATTATACATCTACACTCACGTGCCATGAAAAATCTTCATTAAAAAAAACAATTAGTACCTACAGTTAATTGATATACGGACCCAGTTGTTTCTGCAGTTTGGTTACAGACACGATGCTTTTAACCTTGAATGTAAAAAACTATTGGTTATGTCCTTCAGTATGGTGAGCAACGTTGTAAGAAAAACAGCAAATAACTTATATCACTGTGCCTTATTGCAATGTAATTTCCTATGTAGGTAGGTACATGAAACGCAAAGTTTAGCTAAAAAATTGGTATTGTTATTTTTTTGCACCTACGAAGTACAAAAAAGTAAAAATATTTACAATATCAAATGAATTTAATAGTAAGTGCAATAAATTTTCTGAGTGGAATTTACCGACTGAAGGACATTATCTTAACCCTAGATTTTATGCGTAAGGGCACGGGGTACGTTTAAACTCAAATTAGTTGTTTTCCAAACGTTAATTAGGTTATGTCTATGTAAAACATTATTATTAAAGCGAAATTAAAAATAGGCGATAACGTAAAACATATTTTGTACTTAACCGAATTCGAAAAAAAAAGAGGTTATATTTTGGACTCTTAATTCTCATTAGTATGTTTATCGACATCATCGTCATTGTTAAACGATAGTATTATTTTTTTTAAATTGCGTGCTTCCAAGAATTTGACAATGGAACCCAAGGAAATTCGAGGAAATATCTAAATTTGTGTGTATAGAGGACATTATATTATTGTAAGTCATCGGAGTTCGCTTTTCAATGAGAAATTGTTTTTTTATGTGTCTTTATTTTTTAAGTTGTAATTATAGATTTATGAGACAGCAACAAATAAAAATGGAATAGGTATTATGTACCTACTGCAAAAGTGCTCAGCTAGAGCTCGAAGGAGGCGTTACTATTTATAAAATCATTCTAGTCAACTTGATTAGTATAGAATGTTTAAAACCCAGACCATACAAAGTAAATAATAATTATGTAGTCATTATTACATTGTATGTAGAAGTAGATAGGAAATATAGACGACGCGACGGACTGGATAGGAGGACCATTTCACCTGCTTGCGTCCATTTAGCTGGACCTTTGCAGGTTCAAGGCAAAACCAAAAAATGTAGTTCTAGTTCTAAATAAAAAAATAAGTCAATCAAAAGTTTCGTCTGTTCAAATATAAAGCTAAGTTTAGCCAAAACATCTAACTAGTGTTTCTTTTTATCTAGAGAATGATAAGGCAATATACCCAGTTTTGGTTCTCAAAATCATGATTGCGTCCAACTATGGACCAGTTGGCGTCTTGGGTAAGGAGTGAAGAAATGTTTTCAAAGAATTTGAAAGAAAAATTGGATTTGAATAATTTACTTATAGATATGTATCTTCAGACCAAGTCCCTTGCAAAGTTAGAAGAGAGTAGCAAGTGATACAATTTCTACAGACCTAACTAGCTTCTTTCACATTTAATTTTTCGTAGAAAGACCTTTGTTTCGGAGAGTATTCTTCACCTTCTGACGGTGGAACGGAAAGTCAAACCAGGTCTCCCCAGGTAGCATAGGGTATAACTTTTCACAGTTCCTTTGTATTCTTGTCTATATTGTCAATATTTTATTCGTTCATTCTCAATCTTTCTCTGATCTTATTACTTCAAATGCTTTCGGCCTACGAAGATTTTACACCACACACGAACACAACACATTTTCTGGAACGCTCTCATTTCAACTGGGTTTATCCGTCTTCCATACTTTTTCCGACATACCCGACTCTCTCTTCCAATAACGTTGGGATAAGCACAGTATAATTCAAGTCGTTCTGAATTAAAACCAGCGCTCCGGTGATATGATTAACAGCTTACACTCTTCTTTCTACAGCCGCTATGTAGAAAAATATATAAAGCACTACCGAGATATACACAGTACAACAACTAAGAAAAATAGCAAGAACGAAGGCAAACTTTTAAAATTCTTGCATCCGTTCTGGCTACTTCTCTTTCAAATATTATTACAACGATTTCCTTCGCATTCAGATGTACACCTCTTTTCTAAAAATTTTCTTTCATAACTGTGTTAAATTTCTGCAGATTGGATGATTGGTGGATGAGCATTAAAGTCCAGTAGAATCGTTTGCATTAAGCAGACAGTTTACAACTTCTTCACTCAAATGTTCTTTATTTCACACCCACAACTTTCAAAACAAATTTCTAAAAGCTGGTATTTTAAAATGTAAAGATTTCGATAGATAGCTATATACCACCCGGATGGTAAAATTTCTTTTAAGGGTTTCACATGAAGCATGTTATATAAAAACATTTCTCTTACAGAGAGAAAAGATAAATTTTATCGTTTGGGAGCCGTTTCGAGTTCCATTTATTTCTTTTCTAACCTTCTTTTATTTATGAATTCCTGCCTTTAATTCTTGAGCTGTCTTTATATTTGCAACATCTCTTTGTTACGTGCATCCTCACAAATGGCTACGGAACTCCTCTGATACTTGCTTTGTTGAAATTTTCAGGCAGCACTATATGTCTCATAAATAGATTGAAATTTTTGTGACAAACTCCTATTACTGATCGAGGTGATTCTTCTTTCTTCTTAAAAAAAGAGATAGCATACTCCTAAA